>CAKAOH010040057.1:0-41336 GCA_916701665.1 Sebastiscus tertius
GTGTGTGTGTGTGTGTGTGTGTGTGTGTGTGTGTGTGTGTGTGTGTGTGTGTGTGTGTGTGTGTGTGTGTTGCATCGGTGGGATGGATGCAGGGGTCATCCATGTCTTTAGTTTGGTAGGTTGGTTTTTTTTCTGGAATTTTTTTTTCCTTATGATGCTGTTGCATTTTCTTGAACTAAATGTGTTGATTTAATATATGATTTTATATATGTTGGCTAAATGCATTACTGAAATGTACTATATATACTATAGTAAATTAAATTACATTGCCTCACTTTGAAGCAAGCCTTTTCTCAGTCAATGAGTTCAACAGCTGAACCATTTCATACTTGGTACGGTACAGTATTTCTGAACAGAAATGCATCGATGGAAAGTGCAATAACTAATGAAAGAATAAGAAATGGGTCAATGGGACTTCGCCAAGGAATCGACCATAGCCAGGTATTTCTGTCCATTTAAGCATAGTGATGTATACTGGTCAGAGTGCAATATTCAGTTATTGTTGTGTTTTTGACAGGCACAGAGGAGGATGAGGTGGTCAAGTCTAAGAAAGTCTTCCGCTGCCAACCCGTGGCCAGCCAGAACCCCGAGACGGAGCTGATGCTGGAGGGAGACGAAGATGCCGTCAGCCTGCTGCAGGAGAAGGAGATGGACAACCTGGGTGGTAAGTCAGCACACCAGCACCTCCATTAACCCCAAGTCAGCTTCACCTCTGCTGGAGCATCAGCGCTTGTCTTTTATCTGTCTGCTTCCTAATTGCTGGCATAGTTACAGTGTACATGATTAATATCAGCGCATCAAGTGTTTGGATCAATGTAGTAATGCTCATTATATGGCAATGGCAACAGTACAACTGAAAAAGGGGAAACTTTGAGATATTTGGCTATTATTTAGTATTGAAAAATCAAATGATGTAATGTATTTGAAGTTTTAGTTTACAACTCGCTTCCTGCAGTTCACCATCAATGTAGTACTGGAGTCAAAGACTGTGTCTCTGTGCTCTAACCTGGACAGCTTTGCTCTGACAGCTACATACTGTATTGTTTTGGTCTGACAAGTTGTCCTTCTCTGTTTTGTTTTGGATCTCGTCAGCACCGTTTCTTCCTCGAGTGTTTATCTCCAGAGGCAAGTCTTCTATAGTTAAACTAACACCGGCAAGATGATCAGTCCAGAAGTCATATTTAACTAACTCAATTTAACTTAACTTTACAGTGGTCTTATTTAACCTAACCTCATCTGACCTAATAATGTACCTTCAAAGGTTGGGTGGCACCATTCACAATCTATTCCTATCAATGGAGTCATTGTGTTAACTTCATGTTATTAAACTGATATTCTACTTACTTAAATACTAACAGAGTATTATTATAGTTAAGAGTCACTTATTGTAATCAAAGTGATCTGAGCTCAGACTCCTGATAACTCAACTCTTCACAATCTCTTCATCATACTGATTAAACATTATTAACAGCTACTGAGTGAAAATCTGATGCCATATTTTATTACTCTGAATCAAAACCATGCATAATAATAACACACACCTAATCAAACATGTGTATCTCCAGAAATATTGTAGCATAATCAATCAATGAATTCTTTGATAGTTGGAAATTAATTTAGTTAATCAAACTTTGTACAAATGTATTTTTCTTTCCCAGTAAATACAATCCCAATCCCAAAATACAGCAATCATCTTTATCATTATCTCCTTTAAAGGACCGGTGTGTAACAGTTAGGGGGATCTATTGGCAGAAATGGAATCTGCAATCTGCAACCTCACTGCTAGATACCACCAGATCCTACACACTGCACCTTTAAATGAATCAAATATTATATTTTAACTGAACCTAGAAGGAGTTTGCCAAGGAAACTACATCAGGGTATTATCCGTGTTGATGTGAACTCTGGGTTGTTAAGGAAGAGCAGACAACAACTTAATTCTCCTGCAGTCAAACTAACCCTCATTCTCTCCACAGCGAGCAATCATGAAGAGATTAGTTGTCTCTTAACAGCTGAGGAGAAACTAATAACAATATACCATCTTTGATTTATTTTACCTATGTGATTTGCTACTATTATTTTCATCCAGGATCTTAACCCAGTTGTAATACTTTGTCTGACACAATTCAGTCAGTAGTGCAGCTTACTGCCACAGCCACGGCTGCCCAAAGATCCTGTAATTTACCCGGCATCACATTCAGTGTGTGAGCCAGCCTACAGTATCGAGCCAACCTTCATGCTTTTCATGGCTTTAAAAGGTAAGATATCCAGAGTTCACTCGAGTTTTGAGTTTAGATCAACAATACTGCCTTACATACTTGTCAATAAAACCTCATTGCATATAATTGGTGGTTTAAATAAGCGGACCGTGTTACTTGTTTGATGCCTAAATGATACAGGCTTTTTAGTCGAATATAAAGTAATACTAATCCCTGGCAGCCATTACCAATCCCAAAAACATCTCCTATATTCCAGTGACAAGAATAATAAAGCAGTAAAGAAGTGAAGTCTGGGCCGTTGTTGATGACAGTTGTTATCACTGGATGTGGTTTGATTTTGGATTATTGGCTACTCCAGACAATTTAAATGAGCATCCACTGCTCTAAAGACAGTACATACTGTACATTTTCAGCTCTTAGGCTGACATGTATATTCAAATTGTTGTTTCAATGATATCTATTTCCCTATTTTCAGAGAGTGTGCAAATTCTAGCTGGGTTGTCCTCACAAAAATAACACAACTGAACAGGAAAATTGGAAGATATTCTTGTTTTGGTAATAGATTTGCAATAATAATCTAATGTCATGGATTTTGTTACAATTACATTATTCAGTCTATAAAGCAACTTGGTGCTTCACCAAGTCACAGGTTTGATTGCACAATCCCTCCAGGTCGCATTTATAATGTTACCAAAATGTCTTTATTAAACCAGTAGGATCAGGGCTGCCACTGAAGCATGTGTTAGCAGTAACAAATATGAATGCGTGTATGTAATTGATTGATTCCAGGTGCAAATTGTGATAGAAATTGTATGAAAAAAAATCTGCCCTGAGACTGTAGATTCCCAGCCTCGTAGCCCTGTATACATTACCTAGTTATCATGGCTTAGTGTGTGAGGCTCAGGCTGAACCAGGGCACTGCTGAGCAGTGAAATCCCCTCTAAGATCCGACAGATGAATCTCAGAGGAGGAGGCTGACCCCTCCTCTTTGTCCCAGCAGGGCCAGCAGGCAGCCAAACACGGCGTGTCTGTCAGATGAACCCTGCGCCGCCCAATCAAAAGAGCAGGCTGAATGTATTCTCCCGAGAGAACCGATAATGACCTTCATACAAAACAGAAACGCTGAGACTGAATATCTGTGATACTTCTATGATGTGTGAGCTTGTTTGAAATTATGAACCAAATCTTGAAGGTAGACATTGACTTTGAGGAATAATGGCTGGGATTTAAGATTATTTTTTTAATGTTGAATCAAAGTTGAGTTCATATTTTTACCAATAGGGGAGCTCCCTCACACTGTAACATTTGGGTAATGTTTTTACCAGGATGCACTGTGTCTGTGTTTGTCCTGTATCTAATCTCAGGCATGAACAGCCTTAATGAGAGATCTGGGACTAGATCCTTGTCAACAACAGTGCTCCTCCTGCCAGCCTCTGGGTCAGTGCCTGCTGCTGCTGCTGCTGCCAAAGGGGCGGCGCCTGCACTCAAGGGCCCCGGCAGTTGTGGTTACTGAACCTATGATTAGTCTTGCTCCCCCTCAGACATTGGACATGCTGTCAGTGCTTACGCTGGCATTAAATGAGCCTTTCTGTATGCACAAAATCAGGTAAAATAGTAACTTAAGATGAGCATGTGAGGGGAAAGAAGAAAGGAGAGTCTGAGCCTCACGAGGCATGTCTAATGTTGAGCAAGAGTCGGTAGATGTGACTGTTCTGCCGGCAGAACCATACTGTACCCCCAAGTGTGGTTTAGCAGCCACAACCATTTTGTTCTGCCTTAATTTAGCCTTTCTGTATCCATTTTAGTCCCCATTCACAATTCCGGTCCCTTGAGTGGTGACATGTTTATAAAAGGGTAAAAACCCAACACAACATTTCTATGTAATCTCAGGGAAAAAAGAGAGGAAGACAGAGTGTGTTCTGCTTTCTGCTTGTCTGCTTTCTCCCCAAGTTTATTGTTTGTTTGTTGTTTTTTTTCTTATTTGAATATCTAGAAGATATTTCTTAATACAAATAGAACATGGGTGACGTTAAAAAGAAAATATACCAACTACTCTGGAAATTAAAATTATTTATATTAAAAATAGGGCTGTCAAAGTTTACACGATGATAACGCGTTAACGCAAATTCATTTTAATGCCACTAATTTATTTAACGCATTAATGCAACTTGCGATTTTTAGGTTGTAGTTTTAAAGCTAGAGTGAAGATGCTGGCATCATATGAAACTAGAAAAAAACTAAGGAATCCATTGGTATCATGTCATACTAGCTTGTCGTGAATGAGGCTAAATAATGCTCCAAACTTCTGATAAATTTTAGGAAAAACTGGCATGACCATTTTGAAAGGGGTCCCTTGACCTCTGACCTCCAGATATGTGAATGTAAATGGGTTCTATGGGTACCCACGAGTCTCCCCTTTACAGACATGCCCACTTTATGATAATCACATGCAGTTTGGGGCAAGTCATAGTCAAGTCAGCACACTGACACACTGACAGCTGTTGTTGCCTGTTGGGCTGCAGTTTGTCATGTTATGATTAGAGCATATTTTTCTATGTTAAATGCAGTACCTGTGAGGGTTTCTGGACAATATTTGTCATTGTTTTGTGTTGTTAATTGATTTCCAATAATACAATATACATACATTTGTATAAAGCAAGTATATTTGTCCATTCCCATGTTGATAAGAGTATTAAATACTTGACAAATCTCCCTTTAAGGTAGATTTTGAATAGATAAAATACTGTGATTAAATTGCAATTAGTCATGATTAACTATAATCGCGATTAAATATTTTAATCGATTGACAGCCCTAATAAAATATTCATGTATTTTTCGGTCGATTTTAATGTAATTATTGTATCCTGCAGCCTTTTTTAAATAGTCCATAGAGCAGACTTTCTCCAGACTTTTACATGTAAATATTCTAGTGAAAGATAAATGCATGCTTTGAAAACTGTGGAAAAAATGACCATTGCTTCAGTGACTCAAATGAACAACAAGGCACTGTGCCTCAGATACTCAGCATAATGACTGCAGCTGTGCATGAGCGTGTATGTGTGTGTGTGTATCTACTACAGGCTACACTAAGTCAACATGTTTGCAAGTGAATGATGGTGCTCAGGTGTGCAAGTAACCCACTTCCACTTGCATTTCTCTCATTATGTAAAATATAAAAAGCACTCGGCCGTATCAAACACTGCGGTCCAGAGGATGTACTGTGGGCATAATAATAATATACCCATCTCCTCAGCAGTTCTCCCAAACTCCCACCACACCTCACTTCGTTAAATTGGCCTGTCATTTGACAAATATTTTCATTTTCATTAAAAGAAAAGACCCAACAGCCCGAGTTCTTCCGAGCTTTAGCCCATATACACCACTCATCCTGTGTAACTTGCCCTTAATTTCATTATTCTCGTGTAAACATTTTAATGCCATATAGCCTAATTATGGAAGGATCCCTGAGGGGATTACTGCCTAATCCTCTTCCTCCCCATGAGCAATGGATGCTGTGCATGGCTTAATGCTCCAGGCCAGTGTCTCTCTCTCTCTGTGGAGCCCTTTAGGGCCGCAACACAATGCATCAGCCCTAAAAGTGTTCTTTTTAGTAAGAGGGGAATGGGTTTGTGATTTAAGGGGTTTGGAGTGAACATAAAGGCAATCTCCTCAATTGGCAGAAATAATAATAGCAATAACAATGATAGTTTTACTTCTTGCATTTTTTTTCTCTTCTTTTTTAAGAATAGACGACAATAAATATCATTTGAAATGCAGTAAAACAGGTTATTGCAAGTATTTGCTCTTCATATGGAGCTTGTGAGCAACGTGTAGCTCTGTGGGCCGATAGCATCAGCAGATAGGATCACCGTTAATGGACCCGAGCAACCCAGAGAGAGAAAAGCCAGAGAGAGGCCGGTCTGACTGTGCAGCCTGAAGAGCGATGAAGGGGCGCTCTGGGAGTTGAGAGCGAAATCCACTTGTATTCCTGTAACACTATCGGCTATAATTGGCCGAGGAACGCAGATTAAGATTGATGAGACATTAAAGTGGCTCTTTGGAGTTTAAGGGATCGATAAATATCCCGATTTCGAGAGCTTTCGTTTGAGAGCAGACAAATCACTGTAACGGTGCTCCACAGCGACACTGATCTGAGAACATGGAGGATGAAGCAGATGAAGCAGAGGAAGGGAGGAGGAGGGAGAGACTGGAATAAAGATGTGATCGCTATCAGCTGGCAGGGTCACAAACACACTTTAAAATACCGGACAATTATTTGGACTTGAACAAGCTTGTAGTTGTATTGTTTTCCTACATGAATTAATCTTATTGGACAATAAAAGAGCTTTTTTATTATTAGTATTATTATTTTCAGAATCTGCTTACAGGCTGCTCCTATTAAAGCAGCTCTGAATATCAGTGACGCAAATTCATATTTCAGATCTGCACTGCAAATGATGATAGAGGGGAAATATGGAATTATTTTATTATATTTAACTTCATGAAAACTTCATAAAGCCTTTTTGTTATCAGTGCATCACTGGTTTACAAACAGGTACAAATAGGTACAAATGTAGGACTATCTATTAATAGGCCTGATAAACCCACTGCGCGCATACATATGGACTTGCACAATAAGACAAGAAGGGGTTCAAAAGTCTTTGTTTTGTGACGCATAATTCGAATAATAAAGGCTATACAAATTAATAATTTCACGTAGCTGTCATAATGATAAGAATTAAACTGGACTACAATAATTAATTTTCTAATTCTCTCCTGTTTAAAGGCGCATGGTGGTTTTACGCACGGAGCGGTATTTTGGTGCCAACAGGCCGTGTCCACTGTAATCGCATCAGAATTAACCTCAGCCTCGCTTTATTTAACATAAATCTAATCTTTTTGTTTGCATGTTACTGATTGAGCATGTGGCTATCCCCTCTCTCTGTGTGTATATATAGGCCCAGTGGTGCTGAGCAGCCCGGCCCAGCTCGTGGCCCCCGTCCTGGTGGCCCGCGGGACTCTGTCCATCACCACCACTGAGATCTACTTCGAGGTGGACGAGGATGACCCAGCCTTCAAGAGGGTCGACTCAAAGGTAAGTCACCTGCAAGCAAGTGTGCAGACCGAGTTTAAAAGCTCACAGTTTGGCATCCCACATGTTCCACAGTTGATACATATATATTTTGCCTCCTATATGTAGCCTCCTAAACATTTAATTAAATACACCATTTTTAGTAGGCTATAACGAGAATGCGCACGTGGAGGTGCGCTGAGTCTCTGTCCACGCTTTGTCTGGCGTTTTTTGTATTATTTAATGACGTTTTGTGTTCAGAATTTTGTTGTTAAACCCGGCTGATTTCTATTTTGTGTTTTTAAATTTTCTGCATCTTTTATGCATTTAAAATAAAAAAAAATAAAAAATCATATGATGACCATTGAGGCCTTCTCGTCGTGCAGGTCACTGTGACAGTTTATCCACAAAGTTATGCCAGCCACCTAATGGTAATAAAATAAAAAATAAAATAAATAGGGGGCTGTGGTTTAGATAAATGCAAACTGATCGGCAGTGTTGTAGGTCTGTTTAAAATATTGTGTATGAAATTAATTAATTCCTATTTCCCTATTTTATTTTTTAATGTGTCAAAATCCAGAACCCGAAATTAAAGATCCCATTATATTATTATTGCATGGCGTTAGGCCTACTTCACTACTGTCAAAGACACATTTAATAAAACCATAATGGGACACAAATATAAAACAGCTCGTTTTATTAGCTCTTTAAATTAGATCAAAGACAGAAATAAAAAAAATCAGATCACAGATGTTATAATCCAGTGTATTTCAAGTGCATTTTTTTTTCAATTAAACTGTAATATATATATACTATATATATGTTATCATTTTCATTTTTTTTTATCATGTAGGCCTAAGCATGGTAGAGATAAACAACAACCAAAACGAGTACTTTAAATAATAATTCAAGTAAATTGATGGAATGTTTTTCAATGTCGTAGACGCCTATCAAAATGTAAACTTTCAAAAAATCAGACAATGTCCATTGAAACAGATGAATCCGACTACCACTGATGCAAGTATAAATTAATAAGGTTTTCTACCAGATAAAAGAAAAAGTTCAGAAGTAGATTTAAACAGGTGGATCCTATTTACGTGTCACAGAACAACATTCACAATTTCAGACCACTTGAATCACAATCTATGAATGTATTTACAGTATAAAATGTACAGATGTGTGTTTGAATTTATTCTTTTTCCAAAATTTGTCACGGGGCTTTATTTTAAAGCATTTTAAGGGGGAATGTGTAGGCAACCATGTGGCACGGAGAGAAAAGAAACACACTGTTGATGTGGCTTCTTGGATTAATAGTTGCCAATAATTTAGACTTGCTCCTAAATATTGGCACCGCCAAAAGGTGCACGGGGAGAGAATGGCAAACTAAAAGTGTTATAAAAAATCATGTTGAATCAGGCCAGGACATATTCAACAACAGAGGACAGTCACATTTCACAAGACTTTTTGCAAATTGGTTGGCATTATTTGTCTGTCCGTTTGTGAGCTCGTTATAGGCCTCTTTATTTAACCACACTGTTTAAGACGAGGTGAACTAACATATTGGTTTTTTTTTACCTCAGAGTTTCTCCAAGCTTTTTGGGTTGGTCAGTATTTCTCTCGCCAGTCGCCAAGTCTGTTTGGCTGCGTTCTCTAGAGCAGAGTGAGGTTTCCCTTGAAACAGGTCTAAGTTAGGCAGGAAATAATGCGGGCACCTTCTGCACTGCAAACACGAGATGAGCTGCAATAGTATCCCGTTGAGGCGGTCTCCGAGGCAGTTCTCATCCCAGTCCGACTCCCGGGGATGCTTCTCACACTCGTAGGAAACCAAAGTCTTCATGTGGTAGTTGTTCAGCGGCTGTCCGGGCAGCTCCAGGTGACGGTCTCGCAACGTTTTGAGCACCGACAAGCACTTCTTCCTGCATCCGCCCAGGATGAGCCGGTTCTCGGCCTCGGCGAACTGCAGCACCCAGGCGTCGCTCTCCGCGGAGCTCTGCTTGCCGTTCAGAGAGTAGCACTCTTTGGATAACAGATTGAAACCCTCCGCTTTGACTTCAGCCACTCTGTTAGGACCAGGCCATGGGATGTGAGGGAGAGGCCAGTGAGCAGCGCTGCGAGGCCAGATCCCGGTGCACTTGAACGCCGGCGTGATTTGCACCACGTATCTGTCTCTAATGCGCAACTTCACCTCACTGGTGTCAGCGACCATTTTGACAACATCTCTGTAGCTGCATTTATCCACA
This sequence comes from Sebastiscus tertius, assembly GCA_916701665.1. Taxonomy (NCBI): domain Eukaryota; kingdom Metazoa; phylum Chordata; class Actinopteri; order Perciformes; family Sebastidae; genus Sebastiscus; species Sebastiscus tertius. The sequence continues at coordinate 9,531 of CAKAOH010040057.1, forward strand.
GCCTGCGCCACCAGAGTCTGAAACCTGGAACGGATCTTGCGCGCCGAGAGGTACCCGGAGGCTGTGATGAACTCGACCCACAGAGACATGCTCCTCTTGCGGCCGTCGCTGAGCTTGAGCACGGCGCAGCCCGGCAGAGAGCCGTCATCCACGAAGTTGAACACTCCCATCTGGTTGAGATAGAGCACCACCTCGAACTCTGTGGGAGAAACCACCTCCAGACCCTCGAAGCGGTTATCCATCTCGCTGAGAGAGCTGATGAAGCGGGGCTCCTGCACCTCCACCTCCTTCAGGACGTCCGACACCACCTTGCACACCTCCCGGATGGTCTTGGAGATGGCCGCTTTCCGAGACTGGCATTTCTCGTTGTAGTATTTGTTGAGGTGATACACCAACTTTGCCTGCGCGGCTATCATGTTCGGGCAGAGATCCGGGTTGTACACCGGAGTCTCGCAGTAAGCCGACGGATCCAACGCGGCTGTTTGTACGGGAGCCAATTTTAGAGAAGAAAGAAGCTATTTAAAAAGAAAAAAAGGAAAAGATGTCTATTTATAAGACAACTATTTTAAAGCTTGCTCTTCAGAGCACATGCGTAATAATCCTATCATAACATGCACAGCTGTTGGACCTTAAACTGCATTGAAGTGCACGAAGCAAAGTCCTCCACTTTATCAGGACGGCCTGCTTAAAAGTCCATTTCACCCCTTGTGAGGTTCAGGAGCCGGATAAACGCCTTTTTGTTGTTTCTCTGATCACTGTGCCAGTGAGGAGTCGCGTAATTGCGCAGAGTGGAGTTTTCCCTCCTGACGCAGCCGCCCGGTGCTGCTGTGTTTTACACCAGGAGACACACACTCTCTTTATTATAAGGGAGGAGTTGAGACCAACATGTCCAATCGCTGTCTGATGCGTCACCGCTCCCCAGTTTATCCAAAACAAATTCATCCCCGGGTGTTATATAGGAGTAAAAAGGTACAGGTAGTAGTAGTATATCGAGGAGCGGAAGTACACCTACGCATTAGGAGAGAAGAAAAAAACAACAACAACAGCAATTTCACAGCGTTGCGTTGCATTTTCTTGGACTCTATCTGCTGCTTTTTAGTCCGCTATATTGAATCATTTATGAGACAGTAGGTGGATTTAGAATTGTTTTAGAAGTATTTATGTTTTCGGATAATAAAACTTTTAATTTTGCCGTATTGTTGAAATATTTTCTTTTCTCCAGTGGACCGGATCTATTTAATTCTTTATAAAACGCATCAGATAAATAAAAAAAAAATGAATGGAGTTTTTTTTTTGTTTTTTTTTAAAAACAAAAAAAAAAGAATTGTAATTTAAATATGAGGTTTGGCTTATTTGTGCGTTATATTTTTGAAGCCATATTTTAATAAAACGATCATGAAATAGTTTAGACCTTTCCGGGTTAGTTCAATTTACTGAACAATTGAAGGCTTATTTCTGAAAGATGGAAAAAGGTATCCCGCTATATATATATTTAGTATTGTGATTCTATTTGACACATTGATTGTTAGTTTACATCCGGAGCTCGTGTTACCATGCAGACTGAGAAGGCGGATTTGTTTTGCTCTTTTTTTTTGTGCGGCACCAGCCTGTAATGTGTTTAGCAACAATTCCACGCGTCAGTATTATCCAGTAATTTAATTGATATATATTGTAAGAATAAAGAAAAAATTGTGTTCTGAACATACATTTCTTTTTTACTTTGCTCAAAAATGAAAAGTACATTAAACTATACACTAAATTATATATTGCAATTTTTTGTTGTATTAAAAACAAATTATGTGTAAAAGAGTGAATGTGTAGGTCTGTGCTTTTATAATTGTTTATATATTGTAGTTGTGTGTATATATTTATATAAATACAATTACTAAAGCACAGACCTTCACTTTTTTACACGTCTTTATATTGAAAATGTTTGTAATATTGAATTTTTTTTGTTTTGTACATAAATGTCAGTCATCCAAATTCCTTATTAATTGAAGTGAATAATGTACATTGGTATTCTACAACTGGTTGTATTTTTTTCTTCTTCAATAACAAGATAAAGATTGTAGCACCAAAACAACAGAAGCATGAGAAACATAGTTTAAATGTTTTTAAAAAAGAGAGAAAAAAGAAAGACAACTAGATAAAAAAAACATTAATTGCCAATAATTCTAACAATTAATATCAACATAGCTGACCATTTTATGTACAGTTCCATTAGTGTGTTGTTTGTAGGTACAGCTATAGACAAGTGATTCACAATAAAGAGATGTTGCCTCCACACTAAACCCTCTCTGCCTCTCATCACTGCACTGGCACTCCATCTCACGAGGTACAGTGCCTGCTTTGAAGAGGACTTCAAAAAGATAATGCTGCACGGATCAGATAAGGAACACAAAGGCATTTACACTCATCTCTGCTCTAGTCAGAACTGCATACGACCAGACATTATGAGGGCAAAGCGGCGCTCGTCAGCTCTGACTCACTACATGGATGCGGCTGAGCGGGAGGTGGCGTGTGCAGGAAGGACCCTGATAGATAGATAGATAGATAGATAGATAGATAGATAGATAGATAGATAGATAGATAGATAGATAGGTGACTCCCATTATCATCGCAGCCTGTCACGGACACACTGCTAGTAGCTTCATGGCAAACCCCAGTGATAATTTCACGCTGTTACCAGGCAGAAATTACAGATATGGAGTAGCATCTTTCTTTTTTTCACATGTCTAATTAGGGGACATGATAAAGGTGTATATAAAGGTTTATTCTGAAATTAAATATTGAGATTACCTCTATATTCTATCACATTTAGGTCTGAATAAATTTCACAACCAAAAATGTGTATTGTCATTGACATATTTCTTGAGGATATGGAGAACATTATGGAGGTTTTCATGTGGTGAGAGGTAGCTAAAGCCTCTTGCCCTCTCAGGCTTTGATAGTCTTTTCTCCCACTCTCTCCCACTGTCTGTGGCCCAGCAGGTACTTGCCTTTTATTGAAACCAGACTAGCCTCACGTTCCAGGCTATGTTGCTCCGAGTCAGATATCTCCGAATCCAGTTGCACCTCTTGAGCGTGTGCTCCGGCCTTTGGCCGTGCGTATGCGTGATAGAAGGGGGGGATTTTCATTGAGATGATCACCTCTTAATCTAAAGCATGTGGGCTGCACAGATCTCACAGTAACTCAACCTGCTCTGCAGTCCCGAGACGCCAGCAGTTGTCAGGTCTAGCCTAAGACAATCGAATCTTCTTAGCCATATCTTTGCCATTACAACATTGCGAGCTTTGTTGCTTCATTGGCTACCCCGCTAGGCTATAGGAGGCCCTCCAGTGTGATATATGAGGCTGTGATTCCAGCACAGGCCTATTTCTGACCCAGCAAAGTGCATGCACGATTGTGTAAATCAATACAATGACTTCTACTTCCCCTAATTTTGCACGAGCATGTGACCCTGTTTTCAAGGCCTCTTTGTTTCCAGAGCATGCCTCTACACTTATTCATTTTTTTTCTCCTCCTCCATTTTTCTTTTTTCCTTTCTTCCAGCAAGACTGATGGTCCTGTTAACATGGCCGGGCGTAAGGTCAATGGTCCTTGTCTGATGGCTCAAATTGCCCTTTGATGACACCACTCGTGCTATGAGTGATTTGAAATGATATTTTACTGATTGTAGCCAAAGTCATTAAATGGAGGTTGCTTCATTTTATATTTCATCCTCTAGGCTTTATGCAGTATTTATACACATGAATTAGTAATATATATGCATTTAACTAACGCATATGTGTTCATAATCAAATGCTCATAATCTAAATAGAATTATTTTTATTATATGTATGTACAAAACAGTATGTAGCCTCTAGCGTTTAATGAAAAATAATAATATTTTGAAAAAGTGAGTCTCCAGGGGAATTGAAAAACTCATGCTCTACAATCATGAAAGTTTATTGGCTATTTTGAACAACACTGTCCTCTGTGGCTCTGGCTTTAACTGTATTTTATAACATCTTTTACAGTGATATTTATGCATGCTGTCTTTGAGTTTCAATTTTCAATATTACCTCATAATAAAATAGTCAGTGACTTTATGTAAGTGTAGCATTTAGCTGATTTTAAGCTGGATCAAGACCTTTATGACCAGCAATCCTCTGACTGGTATCATAATTATAAGTGCCGTTTTATTATTTTAATAATCCTATTACAAGAGAACAAATATGGTCTGCCATATGGCTTTTTCATTAAATTTCTGGGGTCATTTAGTTTTGAAAACGAGAGCCATGTCCCATACAAAGGGAGTGTACCAGCTAGCTCCCAAGCTAATATGCAGATTAGTCAAAGTGGACTTAATAGGATGACATATTTCTATATAAATCAGATTAAAAGCAGTGACGCTTCAGAGAAGTGACATCAACACTGGCTCTCAAACTGTGAGAAATAATATACTTTAATCTCGTGGGATGCAGTCACTCACTTTGACACATTTCCTATAATTTTATTTGTCACCAAATGAAATTGTCATCGGGATTTTTAATAACGGAACATTATTATTCCAAGCAATATGGTGTCTCTGTTGGAGGCCAGTTAATTTTTTGGGCCCGGAGCCTCACTGAGGACCCCCTTTGGATTGTGTCCATTCATTTGTTTTATCCTCCGCTGTGTATTAGCAGCCTCCTCCAGAGAAGTCAGGAAGCTGGAGCACATAGCCAGAGGCTCTCAGGGACCCCTCAGTGATCACCTCAACAGGCTCTGTTCACTGTGAACCACATCCATAGCATATAACATCAAACTTATCAGCATGATGGAGATTTTTGAGGCAACAGAGAGGTGGAAAAAAGTGTAAATCATGAAACTTAATTGATTGTCTCAGCTTCATTTGGCCCTTCACCCCTCCCCTCTGCAATATGGTACGCTTGTCAGCCTCCGTGATAAATTACATGCATGTATTTGCATGAATTTAGCATGAATACAATTCAGTTTTGTTTGCCAAAATAACGATCCAGAAAATGTCTGGTTTGCTTCACAAAAGGAAAACACAGGCTTAGTGTACTTTCTTCCTACACAGGTATGCAGTTGAGAGCAGTGAAAGTGCTGGTTGTGCTCTGTACTGGTTTTATAAGCACACAGCTTACAGTATTTTGTCACACATAAGTTTGCTAAACATTGAGTGTGTTGGAGACTGTGGCTGGTTTATTACTTTATTCAGAAAGGTTTTTCCTGTTTTTTACAAATCGGTAGGGCTCAGATTGTTAAGAATTGATTAGTGTATTTGTAAACATGCATTTCTTTTTCATTTTATTTTATTTATCAAAGAAAACTATACGCCTGACTTCCATCTTGTCTGTCGTATAAAAGGCAACCATTCAGCAGCAGCAGCAGCAGCAGTGTGATTAATCTTAATGTCTGCGTTGAGATGTCTGCCACCTAAAGGTGGGCGCTGTAATCATCTGCCCACTGACCCCATGATGCTCATCCACAGCCCTCTTTGCAGCCCCCGTGTCTTATAAGTAATTTCAAATCTCAGATTAACAGAACACAGTTCCCTCCCACGTGTCACGTGATCTCAGAGCACATCGAAAGCACAGAGCAAACGGAACGGAAGAATCGGTGGCAACATTGTAGGTCCGGAGCTGTTGGTAATCAAACGCTGCTGGTGAGGCCTGTGATAAAATTAGGCAATGTTGCCTAAATAAGGGATGAAGGGTTCATAATTGCCAGTCCTGGAGATCTGAGGTGCCGGGTGCCAACTGTCAGAGCAAGGCTAATGATGACAAATGTCCCTCTATGCAGATTGCTGCAGCAGCACGGGTGTGCAGCTGAGGAAGAACAAGAAAAGAAAAATGCAGAGGGCCTAATAAGAGAAAGTCTGTGTGCACATATTTAATGACCTACATGGAAACAAACTGATGGGCTGCCTTTGAAAGTGCTAAAGCTTGATGCTGCTACCATAAGATGGAGGAGTCCCCTACAGTACCTGTGACTGATATTAATAGTCATTAATCTCCGTGACTATACGAATAATCAGCGCTATCTGCTGCTTAAACCGATACGGTGAAGAAAAAATAGAAACTATAATTAACTGACATTTGCTTGCGAGCTTGTCAAGATGATTTAACAATACAAATGTGTCATGTTGGAAACGTCAGCTCTATATTTAGCTAGACGATCCATCAGCTCCAGTGTAGAGGAGCATGGCTCAGCATTGTCCTTGTGTGTAGTTTCCCTCATTAGCTTTTCTTTAGTTTATTGTTTTTGGTCATTATTGTGCAAGATGGTAAAGTTTCGTAACCAGATAAATGGTCTGTTTGCTCATGTACAAAATAACAGGCTGTTCCTGGTTAACATAGCTAAACTGTTGTTGGTTAACATAAAAGTTTTTGTGTCTTAAAAGTGCTCTTGATTCTAACCTCCTTTTGTAGCAGAGAGCCATAAATCTGATTTCACTTACTGTGACGTAAGGCTCACGCTAATAAAAGAGCAAACCCGGAGTGTTGCATGGCCAGATTTCCCCAATTTGTTGCATGAATGGCTTTTGAAAGGGGGTCCCTCTCTGTACAAAGGGAGTCTCGTCTTTGTTTGGTTTCGCCCCATCTGTGTCATCTGGTGGTCTGTGCAAAGAGGGTGGTGTCTCGGGGCGCTCCCCAGCGGCGATGCCAGTTGTTTTATGGACTCGGCGGAGTGGTGCTGGGAGTTCATAAGTTGGCCGGCCCATTGTGTGCCGAGCCCAGCTGACACGTGTGAATTGACTCCAGCATATTGACAGATCATTTCCATTAATGAATCGGAGGAGTCCGCCTTGTTTCACTCTGTGATTTATGCCCTTGCTTCATCATCCTCTGAGCTCAGGGTTAACTAACAGCCCCCCAGAATGACTAAACCATGAAGCCAGTTGGCTTTGTTCAGTAGTTTTATGCTTGGATGGATATACTTTAAATGCATTTTATATATTATAGTTGAAATCGAATCAGGTGAATTTATTCAAATAAGGATTTTACAATTTCTACAACATATGACATCCTCTATCCGTAGATTCTAGGGATGCACTGGTACCAGATCGGATATCAAGCAGATACTGACTCAAGTAGCTGGATCGGGTATCGGTGACAATAGGGCCGATCTATTCAATTCAATTCTGTGTTTATATACTATATACATTATATACTGGAATTTTAATTCCTGTTTAAGTTTTGACCAATTTGTTGCTACATTAAAACGGTCTACACCTGAATTGTATAATCTGTTAATTTTGAGGATTTTTGACCAAGTTGCTGGTATATGATTTATCATTTTAATAATAAATATCAATTTAGTAAATTATTGTTTTTATGTTTTAAGTTAGGAAAGCAATGTTTAAGTCAAGTTTAACGCATAAAAGAATAATCCCAGTCACTTCCACACAGTGAGGCTTACAGCTTATTAATTTAACACTGGTACAGGATCGGTACTCGGTTTTGGCCGATACCCAAAAAAAGTGGGATTGGTGCATCCCTAGACTCTCTTAGAATCATTGTAGAGTTTTATATCTGATATTCATTCTAATATAATAGCATCTTTGTTAAACCACTATCTACAACCTGTTTCTGAATGTAATTCTGCACATTAAAACATTACATCTGCCTACGAGGAATAACTAGGTGATGTACAGTCGGTTATTAACAAGCCACCTTGGACAACTATAAGTTTCCATTTATCAAAGAACTATGTTCTTTGGGGATGTGTTGCCACCCTGGCTGTTTGTTGATTTGATGCTGAGCTGCTTTTGTTTGTAACCGCTGGTGTCTCATCAGCTCGGCCCTGATCCTCCATGGCGGCCATCCAGGTTGTTCAAAGCAACAGCCACACACTGCTGATAGCGCTGGCCTCAGCCCGGCCTGTCACCCCCGCGCCGCTGCCACATGGAAGGCACATTTGCTCGCCACCATTTTATGCCGCTGTCACCCTCCCTTCAAGAGCGAGGGGAAAGAGGGGAGGTGAAAAGGAGAGGAGGGAAAGAGGGAGGCTCACCCTGAGCGGATGCGAGACAAAGATGGCAGCAGAGACATTTTGTCTACTTTCATTAGTTCTGGTGGGGGTGAGCCGCGCTGAATATTAGCCTGTTACTGGCAAAGCCACACATTGTGGAGCGCAGACGGAGAGCATGTCACAATCAAATCTACCCCACCTCATTTCCATCTTCCTCACTGCAAAAAGTGGGACATATGGGGCAGGATGCCAATTGCTTATTTTATATGGTAATTAACATCCCTCAAACCGTGTTATGCGGTAGGCGTGTCTCAACTGTGACAAAGTTTATCTCACAAATTTACATATATATTCCCAGTAAGGTGAGATATTTTAAGATCCTAACAGACTACAAAGGCGTATGTGCTGTATGCCATTAAGAAATGAATGCTGGCCTTCGCTCATGGGTAATAGTTTTGTTGCGACAGTGTCACATTGAGCTAAACTCAGAAGCATCCTAAATCAGAGCTGTCATTTCTTTGAGTATCTATCTGGTATCTGTCAGCTTAAACCGGGACCCTACCTAAACCATCCACACACTGTATGGATCTGTGTGTGTGAACGGGCATCTGTGGCCTAATGCACGGTGTGAGTGAGGGACGGTTGCGTATGTGATATGTCTGCACATGCTTGTGATGAACTTGATTGTTAGATGGAGTGGTGCACAAATGTGTCCTAAAACACGGAAATGAGTTAGCATTTTAGCACTACTGGTTCCCTCGTCTGGAGGTCAATGGGTTTTTTGAATGGGTTTTTAGTTAGATGCCTGAAATAAGGTCTGTTAACAAAAGCTTAAGAGATTTTAACGTTTTGTTTAGGGCTGTCAAAGTTAGCGCAATAACTCGTTAGCACAAATTTGTTTTAACGCCACTAATTTCTTTAATGCATTAACGCAACTTGTGATTTTTAGGTTGAAGCGGTTTCAGTTTTAAAGCTACAGTGAATACGATATATAATACTTTCATATCATATGAAACGAGAAAAGCTAAGGAATCCATCGGTACCAATCATGTCATACTAGCTTGTCGTGAAGGAGGCCAAATAACGTTCCAAACATGCGTTCAAATTTTGGCGAGGAAAAACTGCCATGGCTATTTTCAAAGGGGTCCCTTGACCTGAAAATAGGTTCTATGGGTACCCTCGGGTTTCCCCTTTACAGACATGCCCACTTTATGATAATCCCATTGGGACATCCCAGTTTGGGGCAAGTCATAGTCAAGTCAGCACACTGACACACTGAAAGCTGTTGTTGCCTGTTGGGCTGCAGTTTGCCATGATATGATTTGAGCATATTTTCTATGCTAAATGCAGTACCTGTGAGGGTTTCTGGACAGTATTTGTCATTGTTTTGTGTTGTTAAATGATTTCCAATAATAAATATATACATATATTTGCATAAAGCAGCACATTTGCCCACTCCCATGTTGATAAGAGTCAACAAATCTCCTTTTAAGGTTCATTTTTTGAATGGATAAAAAATATGATTAATTTGTGATTAACTATTTTAATCAATTGACAGCCCTCGTTTTGTTCTATGATATAAAATATGGCAGTAAATATCTCACTTGTGAATTTTGAAGCTTTTATAGCTCTTAAAAAAGGTGGTTGCTAACAAGCGGCTAAATGAGAAAATAAAAATCACGCTGACTCATCCACCTTTACAGCCTCATCGTGTATACTCACGCTCACGTGACCGCGGTTTAGTTCGTTTTTAGCCTAATGTTAGCTTTTTTACTTCTGGCGATTGCATTCATGCTTCAAAAATCATAAAAGTGGTGTTCATTAGTGAAGATTATCCCGCTGAACAAGAACGTGTTAGTATCATAAATGTTTGTTTGCCACAGAGCTTATTTTCTGCAATAATCCAAAACCCAATGGAAAAATCTCGTTAGCTTTTTATTGAGGGAACTCGGGGCGATTCTAACTTCTGGGTTGGCCTTCACAAATACGTCATGCACCACTCTGTTGTTTGCTGTTGTTTGTGATCAGCGTGCAAAATCATAATCACCCACTCCAAAACTTCTTTTTGGTGCTCAGCCAAAACACAGATGCCTGATCTGGTTTCCTATTCTCCAGCCTGCATCTGATTCCTTTGTTTACCTAAATAACAACATTCACACAGCAAGCCTCTGATTGGCGCTCACCCCGGTGTGTGTGTGTGTGTGTGTGTGTGTGTGTGTGTGTGTGTGTGTGTGTGTGTGTGTGTGTGTGTGTGTGTGTGTGTGTGTGTGTGTGTGTGTGTGTGTGTGCGCAAATGTATCTGAATGTTGTTTTGTCCTGCTGGGCTTTCATCTGTTGGACTCATTATAGTAGTCATCTCACTGGGCTGTAAAGAAGCTCAGGAGACGGGCTCCCCATGAAAGAGTCATGATGGACGAAGAAGTGCTGATGTGCAGGTTCCCGCCTCGAGGCTATCACCTGCTCAGGAACAGCCCCAAGGCGAAAAGAAGCCAGGCTGCTCAGACCAGCCAATGAAAAGAGTCTTTTAAGTGTTGCTGTACTGGAGTTGATGGTAAAACAAAAAGACAGAGTTAAGTAATTAGTTAGTGAATTTTCTGAATCTCTTTCCAATGATAAAAACAAGTCAAAAAAAGGTGGATGAAAGAACCCAAAAAAAGATGGATAAAGTTGTGCCGTTCTACCTTGTTAAATTTCAAACGATTTTATTAGAGTGTCAATTCTGTGGTCTTGGCAGGGCTCGGGAGGCGTCTGAGCGGGGAGTGCGGGCGCAGGGTGAGAGCATGTCGGCTGTTGACACCATCTAACGAAGGGAGGATTAGGAGTTTACAGAGGCAGTAATATGATAGGTCAAAAAGAGGAGGCACTCCTCCGCAGCACTTGGGTCTGTAATGAATGATTGACTGGAAAAGGAGAAGCTGCCACTCGCTGGCTGAGTGCTCATCTTGACGCCTGCCGCACCGCTCCACGGCTCCCCTTGATCACGTTTCGCTGCTCCCTTCTCATCTGAGGCACCAGTCTGCAGGGAAAAGCTGCTTTTCCCTCTTATTTTTCTCCCTAATTTACACATTTAAGACATTTTTGTTTGCTTATTTGCAATTCCTTTTTTTGTCAGTGAGCCTCTCTCTATCAGTCCTACTCCCAGTACAGCCCTGGAACCAGCTCCCCCACCCCCCACACACACACCCTCACTTACAACCTTCCCTTTCTCTTCTGTTTGCCTCGAGGCAATGAACTAATTTCAGGTTCCATAATTGCGGTGTGTTGTACACCTGTCTGCTATTAATTCTCCCCTGTCTCTCATTCTCTCCCTTAATGAGATATTATTGTAATTATTGTCATTATGCTATTTTCCGCAATGAACTTGATTGATGTTGTTGTTATGGCACTATTTATTCTCTGTAATTAGTGTAAACGTGTTGCGAACTTCTACAGGCACCGATAGTCTGAGACTGTGGTTACGAGTGAACTCGGCCCCGCATTCACTCATCGGCTGACCTCAGAGTTCCCGCTCAGTGCCGAGTTAGTCTTGGATATGGAGGAGAGAGCCGAGCAGCCTGGTCACCGCTGAATAGAGCCCTGCTTGTAGCCATTTTAAGACCATTACAACAGTGAAAGGCCACACAATGGCCAGCGCTGGGCTTTGTTTCAGCCTGTCACTTGGCACCCTGTGAAAATCAAATAGTGCTTTGCCTTAAAAGAAAAGGTGAAAAAGGTTTTGCCTATACTCCCATTTTTTGGAAAAATCTGTTTTGAAAAGAGAAAGAAAAAAGTTTTCAGCGACTTGATTTTGAATGTTATTGTTGAAGAGGCAAACTACTGGAAGGAATGCTAAAGAAAATCTCAGCTGAATGAACGATGTTGAATTTTTTTTTTTCTTAGTGGCTCTCAATCCAATTAGGAGTTTAATAAGGGTCATGCATAGGGACTTCACGCTGCAGGTTGGTTTCTTTTGGGTGCTTTTGGGGAGCAGGAAGGGGCTGAAGTTGGATAGGACCTGACTGAAGGCTGGGCTCTTTAATGTGTAGCGAGGGGTCTTGTGCCCCGGTGAGTCATTCAAAGTGTCTGGGGAGCACAGATGATCTCTTCCGTTATTCTGAAGGCGAGGTCGGGAGATAATCTGACTCTGTGGTTAGATTGGTTTCTCAGGTGGTACCAATTACCTGATCTCTAGCTTCCCCCCTCATATGCTCCTCTGGTGCTGCCTTGTTTGCCTCCAATTTTGCCAAGGATTTATTTCTTTATACATCTTTTTTACTTTATTCCAGTCAACATATTAATAACTAATTTGTTTGGGTTCAGTATCTCACCTGGAGAACTGTAACCCTTCTTGTAACTTGGAATGTGAGTAAAACTGCTCAAAGGCTATATGGGTCTTTAAAGGGGCTTTAGTTGATCTTTAATCTCTCCCTATGAGAGGGAAAGTGGGTAGGAGGGCCCTAGAAGTGGACACGTCCAGCCTTTGTTGGTTTGTTCACATGCTGGGGAGCTTTGAGTGTCTGACAGCCGTTTAACTCCACACGACCTGGTTCTCAAGTGCCATCGTTTGGGCGCTCTTGAATCCTGTTAGGAGCCATAATTACAATTCATGCACTCCCTGCGCTTCTTTGAAGAGGCATTGAGAGAGCAAAGAGGGGTGCGAAGAGCCTGAGAGAGCCCCGGCAATACTGGTCCCTCATCAGTGTGGAAACAACTCCCGGAGGCTTTCAGTGAACTGCTTGAATACATGTGGCCTGCACCGTCAAACTAAATACAGTTTCATGTAATATACAGATCCACAAAATAATAAATGATTGGGTTATAGGATGGCAAACAGTGTTAAATGTGTATTCGAGTAAGTATTTACAAATTCCGGGGATGGGTTTCATATAGTGCAAGTGGAAATATGCATTTTACATGAGATATTTTATAAAAATTGCCCGTCTTTCAAGTATGCAAACAACTTGAGAATTGAAGTGCGAGTGAAGTGAAGCACATTCAATGACTTTCAAAGGGAAAGAGGAGAAAGGGTGAGCATAATGCCTAATAGGTGCTTTAGTAATTTCTGAGTTTTCATAGCTTAATCCGTTCTGAAAAGCTGAGGAGAAGAAAGGCTGCAAATGGCCCTCAGTATTAATTCGATGTGACTTCTGTACAATAAGGGCTGTGGATCCCAGAAGCCCATTTCCAAGCTTACCTTCTTTCATCATCCTCAGCCCTTGGAACTTTTGCCTAAATGTTTCATGAAACCAAGGCGGTAAGCCTCTTTGGTATTCTGTCTTTATAACGGCTGGTTTAAGACTATTATTACACCGTGTTCAAGGGAGAGGAGCACATACAAACAGTGGAGCTGCCTCTCCATTGTGTGAAACTCAAATTGATTTGGTACAATTGGGAGAGCACTTGTATTAAAACACACATATTCTATGGCTCATTTCCCCCCTTTCATTTTGGAGTTTTGCAAATGCAAATGAGGGTCGGTTTCCCTCCTTCTTTGTACAAATAAGCATTCTCTCCGCTTTTCTGAGCATATCTTCTCATTTATAAAGCAGATCAAATGACGTGTCCTTCATTATTCATATTAATCATGGATTTCAACACGCCGTTTCCTCAGAAAAACAATTGTGCGACCAAACCACACACAAAAAAGCAACGCCTCGTTTCAGATTTCATCCTGATATTTTGCTAAGATAAAAGTCAAATTAAAATGAAATGTTGCACTGTTGTTGTCATCATGCGGAGACCCTCCTCAGTCCCCCTACCCCCATCAAATGTGCAAAAAACAATTTTGTGAACTCTGGGACTTCTCTGAGATTCATAAAAGTCCTTATTTTGTTTTTCTTTTCCTGCAGAGAGATAAAGCAGGCAGAGGATTTGGTTTGTTATCAAAGAATCCTGTGATGATGTGCCTCAGGAAAGTGCAGGCTGTATCTCACATGCAGCCATCTCTGCCGTGGATGCTTTGAAACACATTCTCTCCCATTATAAGAATAATGTCAGGGATATAGATGCATGCTCATTGTTTTATAATTTCCAGCAACAAAGAGGCTTCTCTCTTTCTTGTGTATGTTTTGTTTACACCGAATGGGGGGAAACTAGCAAGGGACACAGTGGGTGGGTCAGTGACCCTGGAGAAAACAGCTTGCATTAATATGGTCTAATCCAATGTAATTAGTCAAATTACAGCACGCCAAACAGCTTGTCAGGGGCTGTCGGCTTTGGCAGGCGCACAAGACGGCCTGGAATCCCACTGGACGGCAGGGAGACCTCAAAATCTCTGCAAAGCTGCCCTTCTGCACTTACTTTTACTCCTTTCAGTCCTTTTTTCCTGGCCTCCTCCATCTTTCTTTCCTGACAAAAAAACGGGGGGGGCTCTTTCAGCCGCGCTACAATGTTTTCACCTTTTCCGAGTTGTCTCCCATACCCCCAGGCTGCTAGCTTGGCTTCCCGCCTGCCTGCTAAGGTGGATCAAAATGATATGAGGATTCATAGCGCGGGCTACAGAAAGTCAGAGTAATTATATCAGCGCTGCTCTCCTCCTACGTGATTTTATGAGAGCGAGTCAGATGCACGCTAACTAGCGCCGCTAAGAGCCACAGACACGGTTAAGACACTTCCTCGTGTCGTAGGATTAGCATTGGTAAAAAGATTTAAACTATATAATTACATGAGGATAAAGTACAAATTATCTAGCGCACTCAACAGCCAGATTATCATCCCCCTGCAAGCCCCGTTCAGCCCCAAGGGGTGAGCCTGGATGACAAAAGGCCCTCATTAGCATAAATTTACAAGCCCCCTCGTTCAGAGGAGCCGATAAGAACCTGTTCCACCTTTGCTTTGGCCCTGAATGGCTTGTTGTGCTTTTGGCAATGACAGATAAGTCAGGGTAATTCCACTTTATGCCTGGAAAAATGATGCTCCAGATTCTGGCTGCATCCCGAAGGTGTCACCCACGATAATCCTCAAAGAGCGTCCAGCAGAAAGGGGGCTGTGTGTTTTCCACATGATATACTGCGAATGACAGAAAGAATTATACGAAGGAGGCCAAATCTGTAACATATTATTAAGCAATTCCCAGTGAATAACGGGGATAAAAGGATAATGGATGAGGGTGTCGTTATTACCTTGGTGCTGAGGGAAGCGGCAAAGCAAAGGTAGAGAGACAAGATTAATTGAGGACGAGTGAGGCGCTCATTGCTCATCAGGCCCTCTCGTCTAACCGCTTGCTCTTTCTGTCCCTCTCCTCCTCCGTCTCTCCGCCTCTCCATCCTTGTCTCCTTCTTTCTCTTCTTCTCTGTCTTGCTCTGAGCCCCTATCCCTCCCACGCACCAACAAAAAAAAAAAGAAAAAAAAGTGGGATTTAAAGCGATCAGCTTGGCACTCTCAGTGGCAGCCAGAGGAAGCTGGTACCCAGGCCAGGAAGATTTCAGTCATCTTAAGGCTGACAAGTCCCTGAAAAAGCCCCATTAGGAAAAGCTTGCTGAGACGACCCCATACCAAATGACTGCATCCCTTCTCTCAAGCTCCTTAGTGAAGGCATCCTCAAGCTGTTTATCTGGATGATGTGCTCACTAAGTGTGTTTATGTATGTGTGCGGATGTGGCTGTGGCGGGGTCAACACTGGAGCATGTTCATATGTATGTGTAAAGGTTTGTTGTGTTCTTTTCTTTGTTTCTTTACTTGCTACATATAATAATTTACTTGCAAGACATAATTAAGTTTCCACTGACGGGGAGGAGACACAATAATGTACATTTCATGGAAAAAGATTTGAATTCTGATGTAACTTAATCACCATTAGTAACACCGCTAGCTTTTAAAGAAGTGTTAAAATCTGTACTTTGCTATCTAAGTTTGTCTGATAGAGGCACAAAGAGAAACTGTAGTTGGTTGGTTAATTCAAGGCAGAATGAATTAATACATGGAGTGCAGCACTCATCACAAAATATGCCAAACATTAACAAACGCCATTGGGAAATAGGATAAGTATATATTGAAATCACTTGAAATGATCCAATAGAGATGCAAAGTCCTGCCCCTTCCGTTATCTGCCATGGGACCTTATTTTGGAAAAAAAATATGTACGGTAGTCACCGGCGAGAGAAAACTATTTTTTTGATCCCATTTTAATTTTGCCATGAATCACACATATAATGTCTATCAATTTAAAATTAATTTTGCAAGTCAAGAAAGTGACACTTTGTCGTTGGGTTGTCGTAGTATCATTTAGTTTTATGTGAAACCGCTCAGTAAACTACATCTCTCGTCTCACACAATATACGTCACCAACATTAACTAGCTGGCCAACTAACTTAGCTATGACCAGGCACAAATGTAACGTTATCTAACTTGATGTGTTTTATCCAGCGACTCCTGGGCTTTTTATCAGCCGGGAAGAGAAAGAACGAGCGAGACCCGTTGCTGGTGTGAGTACATCCCTGTAGGAAACACACAGGCATCGTAGCTTCAGCGAGAGAGACGTCACTTGCGCGACCTTTGGGTGTGTAGTCTTTCAAATAACGTATTTTCACAGTCTGATACTCCAACAGTTTTACCACAAACTGCGACTTTCTTGACTTGCAAAATTATCTTTTAAATTGACAAACATCATATATGCAATTCACGGCGCAATCCAAACGGGATCAAAAAAATATTTGTCTCTCACCGTTGACTGCTGTTCATATTGTTTCCGAAATAAAGGTCCCATGGTGGTCCACCGGAAGGGGCGGGACTTCACCTCTTTATAAGGATACGATCCACCTACATTGCTGTGATTTCAGTTCATAAGTAGTTTTAAATACCCACTGTATTTTTGACATTCCTTGTAAAAAGTTACTGCATATTTTTCACTACTCCTGTGAACATGCACTTGCAGTCAGTACATGTATGCAACTACATGTTCGAGTCTAAAAAAGGCGGTTGTGTGTGAATGCACAAGTAATTATGACTGTGTATTAAAGGCAGGGTGCGTGATCTTGAGAAAAGTATTCTAGATTTTTAGAAATGATCCAATCCAAAAAACGAGCCCAGTGTAGTCAACTCTTTTCCAAAGAAAGAAGCTAGCAGCACTAGCTCCAAAAGGCCCTAAATCTAGCGAGAAAATTGCCAAGTCGGAAACACTGACAGTCCGTCCCTTCAGGTCTCCTTCCAAAGCCACTCCCCCAAAATTATCATTATGAACATAGACATATCATAATGAATGTAAATAACAAATAATGCTATTTTTGGCACTCACAGTTGTCAAGCTAGCAGCTTGTGTAAGACTGCGTTGACGCCCAGTGAGTGCACGGGTGTGTGCACGCAAGCAGGCGGGTAGGTAGACAGACAGGTAGACAGGCAGGTAGCCCGTCCAATCATTACAATCGGGTTGTATGAAATGATTGGACGGGTTTATTACAGTCCTGCGACAGCCACAAACACCAGATCTTTTTCTTTTTTGTCAGACCATTTGATATATTGATTGCTGTCAGGAAGTAATGAGAATTTCAACTAATATAGCAAAACATGTTTTTTACTAACCTTGCCTTTAAATACAAGAAAATACATAAAATGTGGGTTTATAATTACAAGTAGATCATTTAAAATGTATTTCCCTGCTGTATACTGTACTGTGTAAATCAGTAAGGAAATGTATTTACACATTTATTTTGTATTGTTTCTTGTAACCTCACAGAAGCCTTGTGCAGGCATCATGTGGCTTGATGCCAAACTTTGTGTATCATCGCTGTAGGGAACCACAAGTCTAAGTTTGGATTTTTTTTTTTTGTCATTGCATTTCTTGAGGCTTTACATTTTACCATAGCTAGATAAAGTATGTTTAAAGAGCCTTGACTCTTTAAGAAGAAATTACATACGAGGAAAGCGGCTCCTCCCACCTGTCCTACCACGGCGGCGGTGAAGACGGCGCCACAGGGCCTGCTAATATGCGTGAAATACCATCCCTGACATAAATGTTATTGACAAACTTGGCTGGACATTTGGGGCAGTGAACTGCCAGCATATTTAATGCATATTCATCTCCTTTATCCCACTGGTCTTGCCAGAGCACCCGAGCTGTGTCATCTTGCCACACTCCAGCAACCACCCAAATGTATAGTGACACTGATTATGCAAATCTGTATCTTGTTTTCCCCCCAATACCTGCATTAGGAGCTCGCTACTTTATTGAAGTTGAGATATGGCTCTCACAGCGAGGACCCAAGTGGAATGCAGATTTTTTTTTTTTTTTTTCATAATCTGTGGGAATCTTTTTAGCATTTTTATATTTCTACATTTCATAACAGTTGTCACATATAAGGGGGATCAGATGAAAAACATGCTTTGATGCCCAGGCATAAATCTTGTAGGATGGAAAAGGGATTAAAGTTGAAATAAAAGTGTGGATTTGGGCACGTCGTGGTCAGACAGCTAAGATTTAAGTTTGTGCAGCTTTATAAAGTTTGATATTGGTTTAATTTCACAGTGTGTGGAACACCTGAGTCATTTGTAGAAAGATATGAACTCTGTTTCTTCCTACATTTTTCCTTTTAAAAGATCAGTTCACCAAAATTAAAAAAACACCCATACTTATAGTGGTGTTTATCCATGCAGATACTTTTGCTTTAATTTATCATTGAAACATGTATATTTAAAAGATTCTCTTCCCAGGAACAATGTCCCTGTTACTCTGAATAATCATTGTTTCTGAAAAAAAGATTTCTTTTTAATTTTCGTGAGCACAAATAAACCAATTTCACTTCCACGGTATTGGAATAGAGACAGAAAATTAGAAATGCAACCAAAACTACACGTCTACATTGCTAGATATCACATGGTAAGAAAATATTTAAAATTTCTTTGTAATTTGGGTGAACAGACCCTTTAAGTTATTTTTTAATTGATTGATAGCCTTTTATGTGTTTTACTTTCAAGCATATTTAGATTTAAATATTTGTTCCGTGACCCAGTCTACCACACTGTCTATGGCTCACGATGCTCTCCCACTTAGCTGAGAGTTGCTCTCAGTTTTTTCCCTTCCTCCGACTGCTCAACCTCTTCACAGATTTGGCCCACATTGCCTAGGGTCAGCCATTGAATACAGTATACGCAGTGTGTGCTGATCCTCCAAATTGCCATGTGTGAAATCCATCCCACTCGCTCCTGGGGGAGTAGTCATATCACTCAAAATGAAACTGCCTCTCGTATCCTCCCCTTATTCTTCCACTTCGCTGTTCCCTGTGGCCGCCTGGGACCATGCAGTTGGGAGGCTTTATAGTGGAAGCCTATTAGACAAATCTTAGATGAATGCAGCGGAGGTGCTGTGATACCAGGTTGTCAGAGTGCTCCACAGTCTCATATAAATATATCAGTCATGCTGGCTTGGGGGTCTCACTGAATTATATTATTTCCCTGTTTTGGTATAAATGCAGTGGAGGGGGATTGCATTGTCCCATATGGGAGAAAATTGCATCAGGTTTTAGAGAAAATGCTTCGTTAGATTTATTAATAACGTCTGTCATAGTGTCTCAGCCAATGTGGGGTTAAAGCGATATGGAAGTCAGATATGATTAGAATCTATTTCCATGCGTGAAGTGGCTTCCTATCGCTTTTAAGTGTGATGTGCTCCATTTGAGCATCTGAACATTATCATATATGAGTTTCAGCCTAAACACCGGTGTCACCTGTGCCTCTCCTCATCTCATCTGTCACAATATTTTTCCGCTCTCCACATGTGATGTTCTACAGGCAGAATGCAGCCTGCCCTCTGTCAAATCGGGGAAAGAAGAGAAGGCGGAATAAAGGAAAGCGAGGACAGAGACGTTAAATTGCATTATGGCTATTATGCTGTGGAGGTATATATCTCCCTGCAGCTGGCGGAGCAGCGCATGCGCCTGTGGCTCTTAATGAGCCTACGTGGAGGGACCTGTGTGGAAACAAAAGGCTGCGCTTGTCGGCCACACCAGACCCCCTCCACCCGCCCCCTCGCCGCACCCCCCCAGCCCTGAGCGTGACAGACCAAGAGCAGAGCGCCGGTCCCTTCCTGGTGGCGTGATTAGATTGGGGCCGAAGTCTCCAGCTGGCAGGCCTGTCTGTGACTGGAGGCGGCCGTCCCCAGCGCTTGTCACTGGCTGACACCTCTGACAGGCAGGGGACAGCTTCAGCAGACAGGTTCATTAAATGGCATTTTTTACAGCTGGGCCTCCAAAAATGAGGGCTGGGCTTTGTCAAATCTCCAAGTCTACAGGGGCCCCTGCGTGTTGGTTTAGACCAAAGCTTTGTTGTTATGACAAATTTTTTGATCTGGGCTGTTTGAAATCAGCTCTTTTTTCTCCTCTTTAGCCTCTCTTTTGTTGACAGCTAGCCCTTTGGCCCGTACTCTGTCATGGCAGCAAAATGTTCACTTTAGCTGGGTAACAAGAAACAACCAGTGCTAAAACAATATTATATTGATAATCAGTTACCATGTTATAACTGTAAATATATATTTTTTCAATTCCTAAGAACCTGAAGTGTAAACTGTTTTTTTATTACTTGCTGAGCTGTTGGTAACATTTTTTTATGTTACATGATATAACAAATGAATGAATTTAGGAGGCAAATTTATGGCGCTGTTAAAATAAATTAGCAAAATGATGAAATGAATAAAGACTTTGTTGAAAATGACAAACCATTCAAAGTCTCTAGACATCCAAATAACTTAATATGTGTTCAATAACAGCTCGCTAGTGCCTTGATGGAGTAAGCTGTTGTAGCCTTCCCATGATGCATATCTGTATGACTTGCCTTTCGGCATTGCACTCAGAAGACTACTTCCGCAACATCTGGCTGCAGAGCTGCAGCCGGCCCTCTCGACAGTGCGCCCGCAGCTCCGTAGCCGTCCCTCCATCTCACCTCCCTTCCTCTCCAGTCAGCGCGCCGCCTCCTCTGGGCCGCGCTGTCTCTATGACAACTGTTTGAGTTGGGGGTTGCCGAGGTGTCAGGCAGGGCATTACTGGGAGGAGAGCACCAGAGATGCTGTGCTGCACATCCAGCATCTCCACCTAATCCAATTTTAATTGAGCTCCAGAGATTTTGGATGTGGCACGGAGGTCGAGCATGAGCTATTCCAGGGAGAAATTAAGGCAGCCCGGCTCGCGCTGCACTCTTCCAGCCTGTCACTATTTTAAATGAGCATTAGCATCAGACCTAACCCAGCTGAACATCTCACTCTGGCTTCCCTCCCTCCCTGCCCGCCTACTCCACCTCAATCACCCCCCACACACACATACAGACACCCACACACACGCTGATGTACTATAGGGCCTCACCTTCCTACTACCCTGTTATATCTTTATTCTCTCTCACATACACTCTCTCTGAACTGAACCTATGTGTGATTATAACCTGGGGAGTTGATGAGGTTGCTCCCCGGCTCACACTGTTGGACAAAATTGTTCAGTCAAAGGGAAGTGAGATCGAAGGAGGGAGGTGGGGGGGTGGTGTGTGAAGGGACCATTCTCACCTGTCAGAACAACTGTCTTGGTTTTATGTGTGTGGACCTGCAGTCCCAGTGGTGCTGCATACACTAATGATCCTTTGTCTGCTCTCTCCTCACCTCGGCATGATGGTTTTTATTGATTATTTATGTGTCACTAACCCAGGGGGTCATTTTGACCACTTGAGTTTTATAGACCAACTGAACTAGTGTGAAACATTCAAAGAGGATCTTTAGAGAGCTTCATATTATGTAGAAAGGTGCCTTGAGGTATGGTGTAATGTCCCAGTTATGCTTTGTTACTTGGTAAACCGGTACCAGTGTGATATTGATATCCCATTTTGAATAAAACTCATGGAATAGTTATTAAGGAGGGATTTTAGTAGCCTACTGGTAAGAGAAATTAGCTTGCAAGCAGCAGGTTTTAAAGGGATAATGTATAGGATTTGCTGGCATCTAGCGGTGTGGTTGCAGATTGCAACCAACCGACAACCTCTCAACTCACTCTTCCCTTTCCAAGACTGAGGTAACGTGAGCCGCAGAGTGTAAAACCGTGGGAACTCCAATTGCCTCGCTGAGAGGCCATCCTTACCATAATAACATTACTTTAGGAGCAACGGAAGTCAGACGGCGGCTGGTGGTACCACAGTTTCACAAGCGTGTTGGAGAACTTTGTGGTGGTAACATGAAAACGTGAAAAGCCTCTCTCTAGAGCCAGTGTTTGGTTTGTCCGTTCTGGGCTACTGTAGAAACATGGCAGAGTAACATGGTGAACTCCGTGAAGATGACCCACTCCTCATGTAGGTATGAAGGGCTCATTCTAAGCTAAAGAAAACACAATGATTCTTTATTTCAGGTGATTATACACTATGAAAACATAGTTCTGATTATTATATTCCATTTCTGCTAATAGATCCCCTGAAATGCTACACATTGTTCCTTTAATCCCAGCTGTGAAATAATGAGTGTACTAGAGCATTCAATGTCTCACCAACTATTGCTGTGGTGCTCTTAAACAAGATGGTTCACAAAGACGTATTGAAAAGTGCAATAGCTGCCAACTTTTCAACAGTAAAGCAGTAAACAAATGTTAAACACTGATGTCTCTTTTGTAGAATTTTGCTCAGGTCATATCTGCTGTCATGTTATCTGATACAGTTTGGAAAACAGAGTTGGCTCACTGATTGTTTTTTGTGTCCATATCGCAACAAAGCAGCGGCTTAGCTTAAACCAATTCTTTATTTAGTTCAAATAACTGAGATGATAATCTGAGAACTTGCCTCAGTTCACCAGTGATAGAGTACTGCAATCGAGAAGTTGTTTGGTCTATAAAATGTCAGAAAATGGTAGTGCAGATTATTAAAATAGTTGGCGATTAATTTAATAGTTGACAACTAATCGATTAATTGATTAATTGTTGCAGCTCTAACTGCAATACCAGTAAGAATTGTAGAGAAACAATCTAACAGCCTGTTACAACACTTGACTTGTCATCATATCTGTAACATACTGTGTTGGTAATGTTTTCTTGTTTTGTCACATGCCACTTTAATATTGATAATATTGAAATGGACAGTAGTCTTTATCACCTATAACCTGACATGATCTCTGGTTTCAGCTATTCTAACCTGAGGACATTTGTTCTCTTCTTTTCTGCCTGTCTAGGTCTTAGCATACACTGAGGGTTTACATGGGAAGTGGATGTTCAGTGAGATCCGGGCGGTCTTCTCCAGGCGCTACCTCCTGCAGAACACGGCGATGGAGGTCTTTATGGCCAACAGAAGTAAGTTGAAGTGCCAATTACAGCATTTGAAATCCACGCCTCCTCCTGTTCTTCATCACTAAGGGATATCTCTCACTGTTTCACAGCATCAGTCATGTTCAACTTTCCTGACCAGGCCACGGTAAAGAAAGTGGTCTACAGTCTTCCTCGAGTGGGAGTGGGCACCAGCTATGGACTTCCACAAGCCAGGTGGGTCACATATGCAAAAAGAAAATGAATTCAGCACTGCTAAATGTTTCTAATGTTGTAATTCCTTCATGTCGATGCAACATCCTCTGTGTTGTGTGTTAGAGCATCTTGTGCAGCCTGGCCGCCTGCAGCAGAGTCATTTCAAGTCCCAGTGCTGCAGTTATTGAAGTGGATGTGCACTGACCCTGACTGAAGTGACCTAATTCTCAGACAGAAGACTCTATACAGCAGGCTGCAGCCAGGCCACTGACCACTCTCATAGTGCTAACAGGCTCATTTATACACTGTTACAAAACGAGCACATTTCCTTAAAGGTGCTCTATACAATATCCAGAGCATTGATATAGAAAAAAACAGCGATTTGCTATGTAAATATATATAGTGGAGTAGAGAATGACAGAGAATTAAGTAACCTTCCCTCTGTATGTGTTGTAATCAGAGCTTCTCTGCTTCTGCTTTGTTGACATAGCCGGGCCGGCCGTGTGTGCTTTAAGTGCATGTTGGTGTATGTGAGCGTGGCTAGCTCATGGCCGCTGCTCTGCACTGCTCTCATACGGCGGTAACAGCTGATAACGCCGTCGTGGAAGAGTAGCTCACACCCTCTGTTTCTCCCCCTGCTTAACACTGTTAGCTCTGTCAGCAGTGTGGCCTTTGTTGGTATTGTTAGCGCTGTTAGCACCGTTAGCTACGAGCCACCGGCTCAGCAGTCGCCATGTTGAGAGCCGTGCGGAGGGAATAGAAATGCTCCCAATCCCGCATTTAGCACCTTTGAGTCTTATGTTAATTGAGTGGATATAAAGCAGGCCACTCTGAATTAACACATAGTAAATGAACCTACCTTTCATTTGATCTATTGGAATCAAAATAGTGTAATTGTGAATGCCATTGCATTGGATGCCGTAATTATTCTCTCATTTGCAGCTTGACATTTTGTGCATGCTTTTCATCTCCATATGTTCATTCTAAAACTGGCACTAGACAAAGTTATCAGCTATTAAATGCCATCATTCTTTTACCAGTTTTCTGGGATGTAGCCGATCCTTTTAAATTTTGAATTTAAGCATAACTCAAATATACAGTTTATGCTTTGCTTTTAAATTTGTAAGAATATAGGTATTACATTTTTGCTAAATTTGATATCCAGAGCATTAATAGCAGCAAACAACTATTCCCTATGTGAAGATACAGAGGAGTAATGTCTACCTGTGCAGAGAACGAAGTCGCTCTCCCTCTGTGTGTGTTGTAATCCGAGCTTCTTCTTGCTTTGTTGACATCGCCGGGTCAGCTGCGTGTGCTTCAAGTGCATGTTCGTGCATGTGTATGTGCCTCACTGGTTAGCTCATGGTCGCCGCTCTGCACTACTCTCATACAGCTTTTACAGCTGATAACGTCAGCCGTCGGCGTCAGCATGAAAGCATAGTGCCTTCCCTCCAGTTCCCCCTGAGGTAAACACTGTTAGCTCTGTCAGCATTGTTGCCATTGTTTGCACTGTTAGCGCTGTTAGCACCGGTTCGCCGTCGCTGAGAGCCATTGAGAGGCAATAGAAATGCTCCCAATCCCGTATTTAGCACCTTTAAAGGTGCACACAGAGGGAGAGTGACTTCATTCTTTGCTCAGGTAGACATTACTCCACTATATCTTTGCATAGCAAATAGTTGTTTGCTGCTATGTTAATGCCCTGGGTATGTAATTTAGCACCTTTATAATATCGTAACTAACACAAACGTCCTGCTTCCTGATTTGTTGTTTGAATGTTTTTTCCAGACGCATCTCCCTGGCCACCCCTCGGCAGCTTTTCAAATCCTCCAACATGACCCAGCGCTGGCAGAGGAGAGAGATCTCCAACTTTGAGTACCTCATGTTTCTCAACACTATCGCAGGTAAGGATTCCTATGCTTTACAATGCCGTGATTCCCAAGAGAAACTCTTTTAGATTGGAAGTGGCTGAAAGTATGGAAATAATGTACTCTTTTTTTCCACAGCCATCAGTTAAATAGATAGATTCTGATTTGTTTTCTTCCTTATCCGGGCAAAATTCACCACCAGTGAAGTTTTAATCTATTATCTACGTGAATCTCTCACCATTAGACTCTTGTGACTTTAAGTTTAGCTATCACGATCAATAAACTTTATGTGTCAGTGGCGCTGGAAACATACTATAAGTGGCCTCAGGTACGTCGTATTTGTTTAAGAATCCACGGTAACCTTAAGTGGTGCTCAGTGGTAGACTTCACTGTTCATGTGAGTGTGCTGTTTGAAGCAAAGAGCAGGCACAGCAGATTTTGCCAGATAATTAGTGCCTGGCTTTGTGAGAGCGTACACATGTGTGTCTGCGGAGTTGAGAGGGTCTGTTGTCGACTCTCTGATCTGAACTGCAACTAACAGGGGAGGCGAGAGCGACTGCACGCTACTCTGCTCTGAGAGGTGTCATCCTCTCTCTCGCTGCATATTCATGCATATTTATATTTAGCTCGTGCTTGAGTTCGATACATTATTGTCAGCTAATTAGATGTAAGGCAGACAGAAAAACATGCCCAAAATTCATTAAAAATCCCTGGTAATGACCTGAGCTGACAGGGATGTCAGAACTGTGTGGGGCGGCAGACAGGCGGGGGGTGAAGTGCTGGGAAGAGGTGCGAACGGGAAGTGGTCTTCTAATTAAACACTATTCCACTGTTATTAACATCCTGCCACCCCAACTCAGGCCTCAGCAGCAGCAGCAGGTCGAAGCACACCAACACACCCAACTCTTCTCCCACACTTGGCTCGCTGCTTCCTTTTCACTCTGTGGCATTAACCTGGGTAATTATGCTCTCTAGCTTCTCTCCAGACCCTAGACCATATTCTGCAGAAGCCTTCCCTTTGACTAGCCTGTCACACATTATCACTCGCTCAGCTAGATTTAGATTATCTAACGCCAACCTGCTGCAGTGCAAGGAGTGAGCAGAGGCATGCCTGCTGGACTGGTGTAAGTTGATAAAATTCTGTAGGTAATCATTAAAAACTTTATGGCACCAGCAAGCACATATAGGAAGAGTTTTTTTTCCATTGAAAGATCCCATTACATTGTATTGAATAATATTGCATACAAATTAGGGCTGTAAAAGTTAGCACGCCAACGAAAATTTGTTTTAACGCCGCTAATTTCTTAAACGTTTTAAAGCTGCACTGGGTAGAAATGGAGCAAATATGATTTTAAAAAAAAAAGTTATTTTTATAAAACGATCAATATATCCTGACATTAGTGCATGAGATAGGTAATCTGAAGAAAATCATGTGCCTCTGTGTCCTCCTGTGCTCCTAATGGCATCTGCCAGATTTCACAGACCGGAGGAAAACAACCAATCAGAGCCAAGCTGGAGTCTGCCGTCCAGCTGCCGTCTCTGAGCAGCTGTCAATCACTCGCGAACTCTGATCAAATGGTCAAACTAGGCAGCGCTGATCAAATATGAATCAATATTCTGTTACTGTAATGCCTATTTGTTTTCAGAAACATCTTGTAGTGTACTATTTAGCTGTAAAATGATAAAGTTTGTGACCCAGCATCCATATTGAGATCAGTTGAGGAAATACCAAGCACCGCCCACCAGCCAGAGCACAGCCAATAGGAACGCTCTCTCTCTCTGAAATGACCTGTGATTGGCCAAAGTTTCCCGTCACGGGCTAGATATTCTACAACCTGAAAACAGAGCCGTGAAGAGGTGCAGAAGTCTAGTTATCTCTCAGAACACTTGAATTACAATATGCTGAAGGGTTATTAGAATTTTTGCCGAATGATGCCAAAAACATTCTGCCTACTGAAGCTTGAACGCAACTTGCAATTTTTAGGTTGTAGCATGTCATACTAGCTTGTCGGTAAGAAGCATAAATAACTGTAAAAACTGTCATGGCTATTTTCAAAGGGGGTCCCTTGACCTTTGACCTCAAGATATGTGAATGAAAATGGGTTCTATGGGTACCCACGAGTCTCCCCTTTACAGACTTTATGATCATCACATGCAGTTTGGGGCAAGTCATAGTCAAGTCAGCACACTGACACACTGACAGCTGTTGTTGCCTGTTGGGCTGCAGTTTGCCATGTTGTGATTTGAGCATATTGTTTTATGCTAAACACAGTACCTGTGAGGGTTTCTGGACAGTATTTGTCATTGTTTTGTGTTGTTAATTGATTTCCAATAATAAATATATACATGCATTTGCACGAAGCAGCATATTTGTCCACTCCCATGTTGATAAGAGTATTAAATACTTGATAAATCTCTCTTTAAGGTACATTTGAACATAAAAAATAAGTGATTAATTTGTGATTGATTGCGATTAACTATGGACCATCCTGCGATTAATCGCGATTAAATATTTTAATCGATTGACAGCCCTAATACAAATGCATGATCTTTCATTTAGATGTAATAAAAAAGCATTTATTAATCTAACCGTAGAGTAGCCCCTTTGATTTGAAATGCTCAAAGCTTTTAATGCGCTGGCCATTATAAATAATGTCAAGAAGACAATGTGCTTTTTCATCATTGAACTTGCTGATCTAAGACACTTCTGGACAGTCATCAACAAGTCATCAAGTCAACAAGTCATGAACAATGAAAAAAGTATGGACTGTATATAAGAAGTAAACGTAGTCACCGTGATGTCACCTATTGGTTTGAGGACTGCCGTTTTGAAGCCTCGAGTTCGGCATTTTGGTATTTGTCTGTCACCATGTTTTTTTTTTGCAACCAGAAGTGACATGAGAGAGTGGAGCTAAGTACAACTGCTGAATCAGACATTTTTAGGCAACCAAAAAAGTTATAATGAATTTTCATGAACTGAAAACACACTGTGAAAGCAAAAACGAAAACACAGACAACTCCCAGACCGGACAACATTGTGGTAGCGACCTGTCAATCACAAGGTAGCCATGCCCTAAAGCATCCCCTGCTTTATGGTCTATTTGACTCTAAATGGGACCATAATTACTTGAAACCAGCAATTGAGACCATAAACTCATGTTTACAATGTTTACTGAGGTAATAAATCAAGTGAGAAGTAGGCTCATTTTCTTGTAGACTTCTATACAATCAGACTTCTTTTTGCAACCAGAGGAGTCGCCCCCTGCTGGCTATTGGAAAGAATGCACTTCTACATTGGCTTCATTTCTCAGACCCCAGAGTTACCCACTGAAAAAATGGCAACATTATTAATGTCAAGGTGTGACTGTCTCATTTCTCATGTAATTGTAAGTATGTGTAATTTAGAAGTTTCAATTGACCTACAGTTTAAAAAATCATTCTGACAGTATTAGCATTAGTCTTAGGATGGCGTGGTATATACTAGTCAACTTCAACACTGGAAAATAAAAAAAAATCATGTGAAATGTTTCTGGATAAAATGTGGTAGCTCTTTTACTTCTATTAAGTTTCATTTTTCTTAGTGGGTAAAATGAAATGTTGTTGCCTTTTTTACTATCAGTGTGCTTTGAGCCTACATTTTTAGCTTGATTTATTACCAGCAGTAAAAATTCCAACAAAGCCATCTATAGCAGCCTTATCCCAACCCTGGATTACAACTGGCCACCACCTGACCTCACGGCGGTATCAGTGTCATCTTCAAAAGAAAAGTAGAGCATTAAAGACAACATGGTACATGCTCTCAGCTTTTCCCATGGATTTCCTATGACACATTTTGCCATCTGAAAACCATATTCCCACTGCGAGAGCATAGAGGGAATTCACATCTGGCCAATCAGCGCATCAGACTAGTGGTGACATTTCAGGCGTTTGGAGTTATGGCCCTCAAAAGAATCTATATCCTTCTAATTATATCCACTCCTCACAACTTAGGGATACTTCTCTAGAAACGTAAGCCTCCTGTAACTCCCACAGCCCATTGATAAAGTACACTCAGCGGGAGAAGGCATTGGGAGCACAGAAAGCATTCTCTCATACCAGAGAAAGCTCGCCGTTAGTTTATGTGTTTCTCTGGCAGACCCCGTATGAGACAGGAAGTGCGTCTGATTGAGGGCTCTGCGATTGGGGGGCTTGTTGGAATGTTGCATGCTGATCCCCCGATGTAACTGAAGCCTCAAGTGTACCCTGCCCCGCTTTCAACCCCTCTGTTCCCGTCCAATCCTTCATCACTCACAGATTCCTGTCTGCTCTTTGTGTCTAGGGAGGACATACAATGACCTGAACCAGTACCCGGTCTTTCCCTGGGTCCTCACCAACTACGACTCAGAGGAGCTGGACCTGACCTTGCCAGGGAACTTCAGAGATCTCTCAAAGGTACCGAGGCCTCTCGGCCAATGCACCTCAGTATGACAAGAGAGAAGGGGGGCAAAGAGGTGCAGCTGGCTCTGACGGCAGGGGATTTCCTTATTAAGGCCCAGACTGTAAAATAATATCATATTTAATAATAGCTAAGGAATCATGAGCAGAGTCTAAACTTATGAGGTGGAATGCAGAAAGTGGAAAATGCTGATTGTAACATCCTGAAATGCACTCAAATACGTTATGTAAGTTTACTCCCTATTTATTACGTACTGTATTGTCTCTGCACTTGACTATAGGTTTAAAGTGGCTTCCTGGTTTCTGCATTAGAGAGGCTTGTACATGTTATAACCATACGTGCCTTCTGTAGTAGACACTGCAGTATAATGCTCACAATTAACAGCTCTTCCAGAAAGGCGGCTTTAGATCCATCACGATGCATCAATAATAATTTCCATGATCTCAGGGAGGTCTGGGCCAACCACCGCCATATTGAATATTTTTATATTAGCAATAAATTACATGACAACTTGCAAGTGAAAGGGCTTGATCATAGTAATGAACCCACAGGGAATTATCACCCAGTTCTGCAATTCCCTCCTCATGCCAGACGGACAAAGTTAGTGACTAACTGGTGAATACAGTGGAGCCTTTAGCTTCTGAGGAGCCAGATACAGATCACAGGAGTTGGTGAAGAGTGAAACTGAGCTAAAAGGAGAGTGAACATTGGATTTACATTCCCAAGCAGCCAGAAACCTGACTCCAAATGAATGCTAATGTTGCTACATATCTGCTGGATGTGTGAATGAACAACCACATCAACCTCAGAAACCATAATATGAATATGTTGTATTTATTGCTTGTTTCTGCTGCCTCCAAGTGGCCACAAAAATCAGCTATTGCAGGTTTAATACAAAATATTTTGAGCAATCATAAAATATATCCAGTGCAATGAACTATGTTTGAAACCAAACCCTTAATATGTGTAAAGCAAAAACTTGATTGACTAATTTTGTTAGTTTTTAACATAGACTGTCTATAACAAGTGGACATAGTCACGGTGACATCACCCATTGGTTTGTGGACTGCCTTTTTTGAAGCCTTGAGTTTGGCATTTTGGCTGGTAACATCTTGATTTTAGGCCGTCGCCGTGTTGTTTTTTTGCAACCAGAAGTGACTCGAGAGGATGGAGCTGAGTATAACCGAATGCTGACTAACACATTTTTATGCGACCAAAATGTTTCAATTAACGTTCATGAACTGAGAACACACTGTGAAAGGGTTAAAGTTGTAAGACGAAAACACAGACAACTCACAGACTGGAAAACGCCGTGGTAGCAATCTGTCAATCACAAGGTAGACACGCCCTAAAGTATCCCCTGCTTTATGGTCTATTTGACTCTAAATGGGACCATAATTTACTAATTGAACATCATGCTGTATTGAAGAAGACTTGAAACTAGAAATTGAGCCCATAAACTCATGTTTATAATGTTTACTGAGGTAATAAATCAAGTGAGGAGTAGGCTCATTTTGTCATAGACTTCTATACAATCTGACTTCTTTTAGCAACCAGAGGAGTCGCCCCCTGCTGGCTATTAGAAAGAATGCAAGTTTAAGGCACTTCAGCATTGGCTTCACTTCTCAGACTCCGAGGTAGCCCACTGGTTTTTAATTACAAAACTAACAAAAATTTGAACTGTATGGTCATAACAACACTATAAAATTCACACTGAATTGTTGCCCAGCCCTAGTTTTTTTTTTTTAACACATTTCTACACACTAATACTCATGTCAAAATCATAGCTGGTAATTTTATGAATAAAACATTGTCATTTAATAATTTAAGTTTCTGCTTGAACTAGACTCTCAAGGTTGATGAACTGATAAGAGCAGGTCATGAGCACAGCGTTGCGGTGAAAGTCTTTCTAAATGTGGCGGGTCAAAAACGCATCAAGCTGTGCAGAAGCGAGAGTCCTGCTAACGCTGCCAAATCACCAGAGCCCAGACACAATGACACTAATGCCCCTCAACCCTGGGAGATAAAGTTCAGCATTCGGTTTGCTCTGTCTTTGACTGAAGAGGAAAAGGCAGCAGATCACTCTACCACAAACTGTGGCCTGGTTTACTTGTTTACCACCCCCCCCCCCTTCTCTTTCTCTGTCTCTTTCTCTCTCTTGCA
>CAKAOH010040058.1:1999-19040 GCA_916701665.1 Sebastiscus tertius
TCGACATGTTTAATGTGTTCCCTGCTTTGGCTTCCGGTGACTGGAACATTTTTCAAATGAAAAGTAGTAAATTAGTCCGAGCAGTGCTAACAAAATGTAAAAAGGCTGGTAATCCGCCATCTAATTTATTGTTTCTGCGACATGCTCATTAAACAAAGCAATAATGGGCATCCACGAAATGAGGAGAGGACGCCAATGTTTCCCAAACGCTCCGTTTTACAACGTAACTGGAGTTTTAAAAAAACTGAACCTTCGAAGGTGTTTTCAAAAATATCCGTATTTGTGACCTTAAAGCTGCAGTAGGCAGAATATCTTTGGCATCATTGGGCAAAAATTCCATAATAACCTTTCAGCATATTGTAATTCAAGTGTTCTGAGAGAAAACTAGACTTCTGCACCTCCTCATGGCTCTGTTTTCAGGATTTAAAAAAATGTAGCCTGTGACGGGAGATTTTGGCCAATCACAGGTCATTTCAGAGAGAGAGCGTTCCTATTGGCTGTTCATTCAACAGAGGCAGCTGTCAATCACTCGCAAACTCCGACCACACGGTCAAACTAGGCAGCGCTGATCAAATATGAATCAATATTCTGTTACTGTAATGCCTATTTCTCACCTCAAATGTTTTCAGAAACATCTGGTAGTGTACTGTTTAGCTGTAAAATTTGAATGTTTGTGACCCGACAGCCATGTTGAGATCAGTTGAGGAAATACCAAGCACCGCCCACCAGTCGGAGCAAACTTTCCTAAATGAGCCCCGCCCACTTAAAACCAGTGAGAAGATCACCGAGAAATACACATAAATAACAGAAAACTGTGTTCATGTAGAACCACATCGGTCATGTTGAGAAGCTGAGAAAATACGTTTCCACTGACTTTAACTCATCAAAACAAAGTGAAGGTAAACGCTCTAAAGACACAAGACGTGGCTGTTTGTTTATCTGTAATAAATGTACATGACTTTGACTTCCTGGCTCTCACTGACCTGCGTACAAACTTGGAGGTGATCTTCCCGATGAGGGAGGTGGAGGTGCCGCGGCGGGGCGTGGACAGCGATGCGGCGGCATGCGATAGACTGGGCGAGGCCGGCGGGCCGTTGTAGGTGGCGGGTCGTCGGTCTCGAAGCTGAGCGCCGTGGAAGGTGGAGCGGCTGGAGGAGCCGCGGGGGAAGCGGGTCCGGTCCGGAGTGGTGCTGCTGCTGCTGGTGATGCTGAAGGCGGAAGGTGATGACGGAGGCTGCTGAGGGGAGCTGAGGGCGAGCGGGAGGAGAGGACGATGTTAACGCTGTGATGCACTCAAATACTGAAAAATGTTTCCACGGTTACTTTTAAATGAATCAACAGTTGTACTGATTCACCTCTGGTACTCAACGTTGTCATCAATGGGGGGCAGACAGGACTTCATGGGATGTCCCGACGCTGACATGGACTTGACATGGCGGGGGCGTGCGGAGGAGACAGTTGCCCCCGGCGATGGGGAGGGGGATGCAGCAGGTACCTCAGGTAGACTGAAACAGAGACAGATTAGTTATTGATTTGGAGAATAACAGCATGCGATCAATGAAAAAAAACCTCCCAGAATTCCTCTCACCTGCTGTCCTTCCCGTTGGGAAGAGCAGTCGAGTGGCGTTCAGTGCTCGTCCTCTCGTGAATATACGTGTTCCTCCGAGTTATGCTCTGTAACACACACAGTCTGATTTATCAAACTGATCCAATGAGACGACAGTAACAGTATAAAGTGGTGGCACCGCCCCCTACAGGCTGCAGAGATCATCACAGACACGACATGAACACACTTCATCTGTTCTTAGATTCTCAGCGGTGGAGCTGAAAATATAAAGTTTGTCCGGAGGGTGGCGCTGGAGGAAAGCTCATTAAAATATAAAGGGTTCATCCTCTGAGGAGCAGGAAGGAGATCAGGACATTTCATGACAATCAAGCCGCTAGTTATTGAGATATCATGTCAAATAATAAAGTTTTGCTCAGACTGACGATCCAACATTTGAGACCCTGACACAAAAAAAGTCCCTTTATTTGCAGCTCCTGCATCTAATTAACAAAACATAAAACCTGGAAGGCATAGCTGTAATATTTCATCAGTCAAGTCGACCTGTGTTGCCTCAGATACTCAGCAGAAAGTCTAATGACAGGAATAAATATTAAAGTTACACTTGCCCTGGTTTTAGCAGTTTTGTACTCGGGGTGGGAATATAAAAATATAAAATTCAGGAAATATATTTATACAGAAAAAAAAACAGTGGTACCAAAAATGAGGATATTTTAGAGCTCTCCCTAAATTTCTAAAATGAGGCTCCCTGGAGAGCTCATGTCTCTTTCAAAAGGAGCCAAGCTACACGTAGCTCCACGTATTTCAAACCCTGAAATACAAAACCTGCACTGAAAATAGTGTGATCAGGATCAGCGGTCCAGTTCAGCTCGTTACACATTAGAACGGTTATTTTCCTGTTTCCATTAGCGAAAGTTGTGCATGGTACCAATAGAACCACTCCATTCTTGGTACCACCTCGGCCAAGGTTGAGGCAAGCTGAGCCGATACTAGAAGGCAGAGTTAAAACACTGCAGACCACTGCTGGTCAGAGAGAGTCATTACTAGCATGACACGGGACTTCCTGCAGAAATCCGCTGTTTTTAAATAGCCAAGATAGGGTACCATCTGCGGTGGAAACACGGCATAGAGAAAAAGACCTGGTACCAAAAGCGAGTTGAGTCGAGCAGAGCCGTACCATGCAGTGGAAACACATCTTTTGACCCTCAACCTGGTATCTGTACCAGGACCTGGTTTAAACCAGAATCTCAATCCTCTCACCCCTGAGGCGGTGGCTGACCTCCTGCGGTCTGGAGGTCCCGAGGGTGATGCTGGCTCTTCCTTCCTGTCGCTCTCTACACTGTTGGCATGACCACGCTTTGTGTAGGAGACAGGTGGGGGGATAGAGGGCGCCACTGAGACACACGACAGAGAGCACACAAACATCTGTGGTTAATACTCAAGATCTAATGTTCCTGGAGCTTTTGATCAACTCGGTCATGTCTTACCATGGTCGCTGAAACGGCGCTGCTTCTGATTGGCCGATACGTTGCGAGAGTGTGCGGGGGACTGACTGGAGCCGTTGAGGTCGCTGCTCGGTCGTGACCTGTGAACCAGGTTACTGCTGGACAAGGACTCACTGCCTTCACACTGGAGGAGAGAGTCACAACAGAGGATTCTGGATAAAGGAAGGTGGATTCTTCCTCCATCAATGGAGCTAGGCTAACAGTTTCCCCCCACTTCCAGTCTTTGTGCTAAGCTAGGCTACACAAGTCATGGACCTGTCTCTGTACTGAACACACGGAGGTGAATCTGATATCTAAAATGGGTGATTCTGGAGGAAAAAGGAGGATTTAACTGAATGTACAACAGTTTATGGTAACAAACCTCAGCTTGTTTCCTCCCCAGCAGCAGGTATATTGCCGTCACCTCGTTGTATTTCTGACCCTCCAGCGCCTTCGTCACTTCCTCCTGGGGGAAGCCCATCGTCCCCATCAGCTCTGATTGGTCAGAAAACACACGGTACGCTGAGCTTTGGTTAATGTACCGATGTACCCACCCGTCTACAGTGGCGCTTTGAGTTAAATGCTAACATCAGCATGTTAGCACGCTCACAATATCAATGTTAACATGCTGATATTTAGCAGGTATAATGTTTATCATGTTCACCATCTCAGTTTAGAGTATTAGCATGCTAACATTAGCTAATGTAACACAAAGTACAGTTGAGGCTGATGTCATTATGTCAAATGTTGAGCTGATGATGGCGCTAGAGGAAAAGTTAGAGGATCACCAAAGTGTTTAAAGTTCATTCTGGGGGGAACATGAAGGTCTGAACCTCATTTCATCACAATCGATTCAATAGTTGTTGAGATATTTACTTCAACTGAAAGACATTGAAAACATACATACATTGATATACCAAATGAATCAAGGGAATGCATGCATGTGTGTGTGTCTGACCGATGCGTTTGAGGTCGTTAAAGTCTTGTTCTGGTTCGTGGTATGTTTTCAGCTCCTTCTCGTCGTAGCCGACGTTCATCCATCGATCCTTCATGATTTGCTGAGAGAGAAACAAACAAGAGCTGTTTCATTTACTGTAGCTGTTAAACATTCAGGCTGTTCAGATGTTCAGATGCTTTTATTTTGTTGAGACACAACTCCTTTGAGTTTTAAATGCTGAAGGCAGGGTTTCAGGTTTCAGGTTGCTGGTTCTATTCCCTGACGCTGGTCTTACCTGCAGGCTGCCTCGTTTCCCCGGGTTCAGCACCAACAGCTTCTTCAGCAGGTTCTCACAGTCAGTCGACATGTAGAAGGGAATCCGGTACTTTCCTCTGAGAACACGCTCCCTCAGCTCCTACACACATGCACACACAAAACATTTCACACACACCGGAGGAAAACAACCAATCAGAGCTGATCTGGAGCCTGTCGTCTCTGAGCAGCCGTCAATCACTCGCAAACTTCGATCAAACAGTCAAACTAGGCAGCGCTGATCAAATATGAATCAATATTCTGTTACTGTAATGCCTATTTCTCGCCTCAAATGTTTTCAGAAACATCTTGTAGTGTACTGTTTAGCTGTAAAATTAGAACGTTTGTGACCCGGCAACCATGTTGAGATCAGCGGAGCACACTTTCTCATTAGTTCATTATATTTTGAATTGTTAATATCAACCTGTAAAGTAAATAAAGCTGTCAGATAAATGTAGTGCAGTAAAAAATATAATTTTCCCTCTGAGATGTAGTGGAGTAGAAGTATAAAGTCGCAGAAAAAAGAAAAACTCAAGTAAAGTACAAGTACCTCAAGTTTTTACAGTACAGTATTTGAGTAAATGTACTTAAGTTTCCACCTGTGAGATAAACATTGAGTTGAGTTTGAGTGTGAAAGTTCATTCTTGACTTTGAAGAGCAGTTTGCCAAAAATAATCTTAACTTGTGGTCCACTAACTAACTAACTAACAGACTATTGTATTTACTGTAACTGACCAGTTAACGGACCTCGACTTCACTCAGCCTCTGTACATTGAATACAACAGTTGTGTAGTACATCCTATATTTGTGAATTGTGTGGATTTTTTTTTAACATTATTTAAAAAGTGTTTCTATTATTTTGTCCTCACCTTGAGGTTCTGTCCATCAAAGGGCAGCGAGCCACTGACCAGCGTGTACAGAATCACTCCCAGACTCCAGACGTCCACCTCCGGCCCATCGTACTTCTTCCCCTGCAGAGTTACAAAACTACATTACCCAGCAGCCCACTGCGTTACGACACACAAACATACTTCACTGTCCTCGGGTGCTGCATTTTCCCTATTTGATTAAAAGGGGCAGTGTGTAGGATTTGGTTGGATTAGTTTCAGGTGATTATACACTAATGAAAATATAGTTATGAATATTATATTCCATTTCTGCTAATAGATTCCCCAAAATCCTACACACTGTTCCTTTAAGTAACAAGTTTACACATGTGAAGATGTGATATGTATGAAACAGACTGTAACTGTGATGATGTTATGGTGTTTGTTACGCAGGTGTGGTGGGCGGAGCCGAGCGCTCACCTGGAAGAGTTCAGGAGCAGCGTAAGGAGGAGATCCACAGAAGGTGTCCAGCTTGCTGCCCAACGTGAACTCATTACTGAAGCCAAAGTCTGCGATCTTAATGTTCATGTCGGCGTCCAGCAGCAGGTTCTCTGCCTGAGACACACAGAGTTT
Organism: Sebastiscus tertius; assembly: GCA_916701665.1. Classification (NCBI taxonomy): domain Eukaryota; kingdom Metazoa; phylum Chordata; class Actinopteri; order Perciformes; family Sebastidae; genus Sebastiscus; species Sebastiscus tertius. The sequence continues at coordinate 7,757 of CAKAOH010040058.1, forward strand.
CATGTTTTAAAACAATTTATTCAACAATAAATTACGGCACAAACATTTATTTTTAAAATGTCAGACATCATCAGCTTTACTGCTCATAATCAGCAGCAAAAATTAAAGCCGTTACAGAGAATTTCTCACTGAAATTCATGAACTTTTGGATTCATTTAAGAAACAAACAGCCAACAGTTGATACATTTCTTTAACGCAATCGATCTATCGGAGGTTGTAGCGGGCTCAGTTTTAAAGCTAGAGTGAAGATATGTGTATCATATGAAACTAGAAAAAACCTAAAGAATACATTGGTACCAAGCATGTCATACTACATACATGCTGTCATGTCAGGAAGGAGGATAAATAACGCTCCAAACTTGCCGCAAAACTTTGTAGAAGAAAAACTGTCATGACCATTTTCAAAGGGGTCCCGTGACCTCTGACCTCAAGATATGTGGATGAAAATGGTGTTCTCTGGGTACCCACGAGTCTCCCCTTTACAGACATGCCCACTTTATGATAATCACAAGCAGTTTGGGGCAAGTCATAGTCAAGTCAGCACACTGACACACTGACAGCTGTTGTCGCCTGTTGGGCTTGAGTTGGCCATGTTATGATTTGAGCATATGTTTGAATCCATCAAACTTATAAATGTTTTTACTTTTTATCATGCACCTTATTTGTATTATTTACATATTATATTATTACAGTAAGAGACAGAGAGAGAGGTGGATTACTTCCAGGATCCAACAGGATCATTAGCAACGTATAATAATCTCTACATCAATCTTATTTTGTTCATTTAATGCTGTCTGTGTGTGTCTGTGTGTGTCTGTGTGTGTCTGTGTGTGTGTGTGCGTGTGTACCTTGAGGTCTCGGTGTACAATCCTCTTCTGATGACAGTACTCCACTGCAGACACAATCTGACACAAACACAGTGATAGAAGAAGAAGAATTAGAAATCAAATATAACAACATATACAGACGACTTTTGACCACCAAAATCTCGTCAGTTCCTCCTTGTGTTCAAGTGGACGTTTGTGCCAAATGTAATACAATTTACTCCAGGCGTTCCTGAGATATCAGGAAGTACTACCCCCGATCAGGGCCTTTTTTGGGGGTAAGAGACCCCGTAAAATGTCCCCATAACTTAATTTAGACCCTGTTTCCTGCAGTCGAAACGCAATGAGTTCCTCAAAAGGTTCCTGGTTCCAGAGGAAAGTTCCTGTGGTGGAAATGGGGCTTTAAATCCTGGATTCTAGCAGCTAGCAGGCAGACCGTTAGCATCCTGTAGAGCTTTAACGTTTCGCTGAAATGAATGTTACAGAGATCAGGACGTATTTTGGATGTTCACCTGAAGACAAACGCTTCCAACATCTAGATATTTATGTAGATGACCATAAATGTCATTAGGATTCATCCTCTGGGAACCGTGAATGTCTTTACAAAGTCACAACATCACAAATATAACTGAAGACAGAAATGAGCAGAAACCGCTCAGAGATAATAGAAAGGAAAATTAAATGAATATTATTTCTCCAGCAGCAGCAGCGTTAGTTGACCACAGCTCTGTTAGCCGCCACGCTAATGGACCATAATGAAGCTGATGTGTTTCATTAGTGGTTACGCCAACGCAGGCTGAATTGTTCCCACATGGACGATGAGCCACTGCATCCTGGCATACCTGACACCCAAACTGTAATTTAAGTATTTAGTTCAATACTGTCCAAACCTTCCTATTATTATTATTATTATTAGTATAAAATATCACAGGAAAACATCCGGAGAGCTTGTGCTGCTCACAAACAGAATACTTTTTTTAAGTTGTGGGTAACAGGGACAGAAAACTGAGAGATACCCTGAACACACCATCAAACAACTGACCGGGACACAGTGCATTATGGGATATTGAAGACCAGATAGTATCGTAGATATAAAATGATCTCACCTGGCGAAACTTGGCTCTGGCCTCCTTTTCCTTCATTCGTCCGTGAGCAACCAGGTAGTCAAAGACTTCACCTAAAAGACAGAGAGACAGACAGACAGACAGACAGACAGACAGGTAAGCAGATGTGTCACACCTCTAGTTGAAAAACAAAACCTCTGGATGACTTTACTATGAAGATTATTTGGAGATCATTATTTATTTCTCCATCACTGCTCATGTTAACCGTCAGAGGTGGAAGTGTTCATGTTATAAGCAGACAGACAGACAGACAGACAGACAGACAGACAGACAGACAGGTGGACAGACAGGTGAGCCGGTCTTACCTCCGCTGGCGTACTCCATCACCAGGTACAGAGTTTTCTCCGTCTCAATCACCTCAAACAGCTTCACTGAAAAACAACAGCAGAAACATATTACTACTTTACTGCTGCCAAATACTGAGCTCTACTACTGCCCAACTGAGCTCTATTGCTGTCAAATACTGAGCTCTATTGCAGCCAAACTGAGGACTACTACTGCCAAATACTGAGCTCTGCTGCTGCCAAATACTGAGAACTACTATAGGAGGAGGAGCAGGAGGAGGACTGGGAGCAGGAGAGGTGAGGAGAGAGGAGAGGCAGGAGGAGGAGAGATGAGGGGCAGGAGGAGGTGTAGGAGGAGGAGGAAGAAGAGGAGGTGTGCAAGTTGTTTATGGAGCAGCAGGAGGAGGATGAGGAAGAGGAGGAAGGAGGAGGAGTAGGAGCAGGAGAGGGGAGAGGAGGGGTAGGAGGAGGAAGAGGATGAGGAGGAGGAAGACAAGGACGAGGAGCAGGAGGAGACATGAGGGGCAGGAGGAGGAGGCCTAGGAAAAGGAGCAGGATGAAGAAGAGGAGGAGAAAAAGGAGGTGTACAAGCTGTTTATGGAGCAGCAGGAGGGCGAGAGCAAGAAGGAGGAGCAGAAAAGCAGCAGGAGCAGGACAAGAAAGAGGAGCAGGAGGAGGAGGAGGAGGAGGAGTGGGGGCAGGAGAGGGGAGGTGTAGACTCACCAATGTTTGGGTGGTTGAGGATCTTCATCACACTGACTTCCCTGAAGAGCTGCAGAGACGATCAGAGTTAACACAGTTAATGACGTCATCGTTCTTCATCTCTACTGTTATAAACTCACAGGTTTGTAGAAATCAGCGTCCACGTGGTTCAAATTTAAAATATTTACTGGTCCTCAGTTAATCATAATATTGTCATGAATACTTTTTCACATAGAGCGGGTTGATGGATCATTATTTAATTTAATTTAGGGTTCAATTTGGTAAAAAGTCTTATGAGTTTTAGATGAATCTCACAGGTCATGAATGAGGATGTTTGACCTAAAGTCTGCAGCTGTTGCACCAAATGTAGTTTAGTCTGAACACACTGCAGCAGTTACACTATAAGTGAGTAAACACAGGTTACAGCAACAAGATGAACAGCTCCACTGATCAGCTGTAGGTTACTCATTAACTGAGTGAGGAGAGGGTGACAGATGTCTGTAGTGTTCCTCTCTGTACATTTATGACGACATGAACACTGCACAGTATTGTGCAGCACAGTTGTCACTTCATGCGGAAATTTCTGCTGGCACCACCTGGTTGTTTGAAACAGAAACTTGTAACTATGTAAGTAGTAAAGTACTGTACTTAACTGAAATTTTTAGGTACTTCTACTTACATGAATATTTTATACTTCTACTCCACTACATCTCAGAGGGAAATATTGAGTAGAGACGGTGCAGCTGTTTAGTGTCAAACTTTACACTCAAATTGAAGATCAAACTCTCGCTCAGCTGGTTCACGATGTGTTTGTGTTGGTTGCCATGGAGCGTTTCCTCTGTAACCTATAGTAACTGTGATGTAATGATGGAGAGTGTGAAGGTGATGTGATGATGGTGATAAAGTAACATCAGATCCTCCTCAACCTCGAGGTGACAATTCTGTCTCTGATTGACTCAGATGAAGCTGCATCAATCAACAGTGTCACACTTGATCTCTAAAGTCTGAAAGAAGGTGAGGCAGACAGGCAGAGGTCAAAGGTCAGAGGTGAGAGCGTACCTTTTGCAGACTGGTGGGGTTCAGCTGAGTTTTGTCGATGATCTTGATGGCAACCTGCACAAAAACATTCAAAATATTAATATATAAATATCAATATAGCAATACATTTAACTCCATATCAGGTTGTGCAAGATTTGTTTTAACGTTTGTGTCGTGTTGTTAATTGATTTCCAGTAATAAAGATATACATATATTTGCATAAAGCAGCATGTTTGCCCACTCCCATGTTGATAAGAGTATTAAATACTTGACAAATCTCCCTTTAAGGTACATTTTGAAGAGGTAAAAAAATTTAGTTATATATAGTTAGTAGTGACTAATTTGCATATAATTGCTACTAACATTGGACAATCATGCGATTGATCACAAGTAAATATTTTAATCGATTGACAGCCCTAATATATACTGTATAGATCTGAATCACAGGGCGGATACACAAATTATTTAGAGTTGCAGCGATTAATCGATTAGTTGTCAACTATTACTTTAATCGCCAACTATTTTGATAATTGATTAATTGGTTTGAGTCATTTTTTAAGAAAAAAAAAGTCTAAATTCTCTGATTCCAGCTTCTTAAATGTGAATATTTTCTGGTTTCTTTACTCCTCTATGACAGCAAACTGAATATCTTTGAGTTGTGGACAAAACAAGACATTTAAGGGACTTCATCTTGGGTTTTGGGAAACACTGATCGACATTTTTCACCATTTTATAAACCAAACAACTAATCGAGAAAATAATCAACAATGAAAATAACTGTTGCAGAAGCAGCCCTAAAATGACTTTCGTTAACATTGCGAGATACGTAGAGCATTTGGCCTTGACGGAGGTCTGCACTGTTTTAGAAAGAAAGAAAGAAAGGAAAAACATTCAACATGTTTGTCAGAGCTCAAGAACAAACATAATGAGTTGTAGAGGGAAACGCTGAATGTAAACACAAACTCTGATTGTTTACAAGTACAATCCAAACTGGACCGTCTCCATGACAACTGAGCAAACCCGACCCACTGAGGAAGACAACAAGATGTGGCTGAAAGTGACGTAGGTTTATATTCATTTATATTTAACTTCATATAAATCGGTCAGAAGATGCAGCTAAAAAACAGGAAAATGTGTAAATGAAAAAATGACATTACATGAAGTTATTAGATGCTGTAACAAGACGGGAATCAGTTTCCTTCATCTTGTTTTGTAGGTTATTATTTTTGTATTTAGTTGGGTTTTTCTATTGCTGCGTTTCCAGTGAGACTTCCTGGTAACATGAGTAAATTAAATTAAATTACATACAGCACTTTCCTAAAAAGATTAAAATGCTGTTAAGATACCCTTTACTGTCTTTATCTAATTTATTATGATACACTTATCTATAATTTAATATCTACTGTATGTTACACTGCTTTCTTGTTAAGATTTTTACATGAAGCTCTTTTAAGTGCAATCTATAGAAACACTGCCTCATGATGTTTGATGTGTCTGAAAGAAAAACAGGAGTAATAATTAGAAAAAATGAAATATTGACATAAATGCACAGAAGAGTGCAAAAATCAGCAGAGCAAATGTAAAGTGTTTTACAGGAAAACACTGAGTCAGCAGGATAAGTCAGAGTTTTATTCAGGCTTGAGTCCAAAAATGCTTTAAAGATGATCAATGAGATTAAAATGGACTGCAGACTGCTTCGCCTCTCAGACCAACCACAGCCTGACGTCTCCAGAGAGAAACACAGCAGCTGATTGGACGGCTCTGACTCGGAAAACGGATCTTAAAATAAGTGGGGAGACGTCACACACACACACACACACACACACACACACACTGACTGTTTGATCTTCTGACCAATCGGCTCTGAGCTGCTGACGTCCGCAGCATCAATAATTCATCCTGAAGCGTTACGTTTCCAGCAGATTTAACCCCACTGACTCTGACTGAGCAGATGAAAGAGTCTAAAAGTGTATCAGAAAGTCACGTGATTTACTCAAAATATGTGAGAATAAAAGCAGCTGAAAACGATTCATTTAAAAAGATAATCCTGGATAAGTATGATGTACTTTGTTTTCATCATCATGACAGAACATTATAATGCCAGATTTTTAAGTATGTGATGGTTCTTGACTTTGTCCACAACAAGCTGTACAAGCTGTATGTGTTAAACAGCGACAGTCATTAAAAAATAGAGTGTGGAGAAAATAAACATTATGATGGGGCAGATATTATTTTGGCTTATATTTTTATACTTGGCATATACTGAAGCCATCTAAAGCATTATGGGATACAGTTCTCTGTTTATCCACTAACTAGGTGTTTCAAATTCTGACACTGTGGGCACCCTCAGACAAAATTGAGACAACTGTGGTATGTCCAGCAGTGGGCAACTCTGGGTCTAAAGATTGAAGCCAATGCTGAAGTGCCTTAAACTTGCATTCTTTCTAATAGCCAGCAGGGGGCGACTCCTCTGCAAAAAGAAGTCTGATTGAATAGAAGTCTATGAGAAAATGAGCCTACTTCTCACTTTATTTATTACCTCAGTAAACATTGTAAACATGAGTTTATGGTCTCAATCGATAGTTTCAATTCTTCTTCAATACAGCATGATGTTCATTTAGTAAATTATGGTCCCATTTAGAGTCAAATAGACCATAAAGCAGGGTATGCTTTAGTGCGTGGCTACCTTGAGATTGACAGGTCGATACCACGGCGTTGTCCGGTCTGGGTGTTGTCTGTGTTTTCGTCTTTAACTGTTTCACTATGTGTTTTCAGTTCATGAAAGTTAATTATAACCTTTTTGGAGACCTGAAAATGACTTATTCGACATCTGTTGTACAGTGGAAACCGCTTATAGTGATCACGTCTGTCCAGGTAAAATTGATCACCATAAGCGGACGATTATTATAACAAGCAATTAGAAGCTCCTGTTTGCAGTGTACTCATGGATGTATAGACAACTGTCGCTGGATTACTTTGATACTGAAGAAAACTTAAAAACATGATGATTCTCAGGCAAGTTCTGCAGCGTCTTTTTCTAGGATTTCTAAGTGGATTTATGGAAGTTTATTTGCGATGGAAAATATATGTTTCATGTTTGTGCGGTCAGATCTGACTGAGTTATGACTCTGAAGTATCTAAGTAGCTTAATCTCCTTCATGAGCTTGTGTGTTGCTGCAGCAGCTAAATCAGCAGCCAAACTACAATAACTGACTGCCTGTTGTTTGTAAACACCTGTATGCACCTGTCCCTTTCACCTCACATCTCTTCCTCCTCATTCCCCCTAGAACACTCCCCGTGGCCCCCTGGGGAGGCGCCTCAGTTTTAAAACTACAATATATAATGTTATTTCTCAGTAAGTAAGTGTGTGTTTGACCAGCTGAGGAGGATTGTCTAAACTCTGCGTTTGTGTTCTCACCTCTCGGCCCGTCAGTGTGTGTTTGGCCAGTTTGACTTTGGCGAAGTTGCCCTTGCCGATGGTCTTCAGCAGGCGGTAGTTGCCGACGTGCGGCTGTTCGTCTGCGAGGGACGTCACGGTGCTGCGACATGGCGGCAGACTGTGGCGGCTCGATGATTTGGTGGGCGGGGCCGGCGGCTCGGGGAGGCCGTCTGACGTCTTTGGCTGAAAGAGACACAAACAGATTTATAATAAACATTTAGATTATCCTGAACTGAGTGATTCAGATACAGCACTGCAGGTCCACTCCAGAGGTGCCCCATTCAGTTACGGCGTGCCACAGGGAAGCGTACTCGGACCTTAACTGTTTCCAACAAAACTGTCAAAGAGGAGAGTCCGTATGTATGCAGATGATACAGCTCTTTACAACTCAGAGAAAACGATAGAGGAATGTCAACAAGCCTTAACAGAGGATGTGGAAAGAGCTGCCTTGTAGTTTAGAGTTATGAAAAAAAACTGTCCCTAAACCCTAAGGACGCATCAGAGTATGATTACTGCGTTTACAACTGCCCGAACAAACCGCACCAGAAATCAATTAAAGTGGACTAGTGTTGGCTAGTGAATGTACCCTAAAATAACAAAATCTATGCTCCTCGGAAGCACCAGAAACTCCTCGACAGGTGACGATGGGATTAATATCTACAATCAGTTATTCTCGTTTACATACTCAGGTGTGAAATTGGACTCTCACCTAAGGTGGACGCTACATCAACATAAAGAGAGTTGCTGGTTTGAATGCAATAAGCAGTGCAAAGATATCTGTAAACAGGAAAGTACTCATCACTGTGTTCAATTCCCTTCTCCTTGCTCACTTAGATTAATGTGGAATGGAAAAGTCAGGCCAGGTTCAAAGAGTGATCAACAGAGCTGCATGTCTCATTTACAGACTACGCTGTGTCTGAGAGACCACATGAAGACTGACAAACTTCTACAAATAGCTGGTATTGACAAGAACAAACTAGTCTACAGGCACTCCAATGTAAACTAGACATTTGGTGTAGCTCTAATGTCGTCCGGGAGGAAACAGTAGGGCTTATATACGCTGTACAGTGCCAGAAACAGGTTGAAATAACGAAAAAGGAAAAAAAGCGTGAAAAATTGCTATAAATTGGGAGAAATGTGGGAGAATTGTGACACTGGGAGAAAACCGGTAGAGGGCCATAAAAAACAGGAGTCACCCGGGAAAATTGGGAGTGTTGGCAAGAATGACAAAAACTGAAGTGTAAAAACAACAATTCATCATTTCACAGTGGTTATGTGTTGGACTACTGCCGTGGTTTCAGTCCAGGACAATAACAGCAGAGTGAACCGTATTATCTGCTGCTGGCCGGCGGCTGTCAGAGGAACTGGAGCTGATGGAAACCAGTCTGACAGCGTCTGAACCAGCTGGAGGAGACACACACCTCTACTGTTACACCACAACATCACACTGCACCGCCGCTGACACTCAACACCCACCGAAGGACACGATGTCATACTCACTCAACGGATTTGGTTTTGTTAACCACAACGTTAATGAAATATTTGGTTCTATAAGTTTGGTCATGTTGTGAATAGTCGCAGCGTTATTTGGTGAACTACTGTAGCCGGCAAGAACATTTACTCAAGTACTGTATTTATACAAATTTGAGGTACTTGTATTTTACCTCAGTATTTACATTTCAACTTTATACTTCTACTCCACCACACCTCAGAGGTAAATATTGTACTTTTTACTCCACTATTTTCTCCGACAGCTTTAGTTACTTCACAGATCAGTTTTTCATCCCCTTCCTGTCCAGTAAGCACCACGTATCTCCAGATGTGTTGATGTTGAATGTTTGTGATAAACTGAAGGATGAGGTGTTCCTTTATGTGGCGAGAAAATCCTCCTACTTCTTCAGCTAAACTCACTAAAAAGGTACAGTGTGAAGGATTTGGCGACATCTAGTGGTGTGGTTGTAGATTGCAACCAACTGAGTACCCCTCTGCTCACTCCTCTCTTTCCAAGACTGCGGTAACGTGAGCCGCCGAGTGCAAAACTGTGGTAAACTTGTTCGCCCCACTCAGAGGCCATCGTTACCATAATAACACTACTTTAGCAGCGACGGAAGTCAAACAGCGGCTTAAGTACGTTACCGCAGTTTCACATCCGTGTTGGAGAACTACGGTGGCCTTCAGGTAACGTAAAACACGAAAGCCTCTCTGTAGCGCCAGTGTTTGGTTTGTCCATTCTGGGCTACTGTAGAAACATTGTGGAGCAACATGGCGGACTCCGTGAAGAGGACCCGCTTCCTATATAGATATGAACAACTAATTCTAAGCTAATGAAAACACAAAGATTCTTAGTTTCAGGTGATTATACACTAAAGAAAACATAGTTATGAATATCATATTCCATTATCCATCCATTATCTGTAACTGCTTATCCCATTCAGGGTCGCCGAGGGCTTTTTAGAGATACGTGGTTCTCACAGGACAGCAACGCTACAAACACATGATGATCTTATAGACCATGATGCATTGCTGTAGATTAAACTAGCCAACAGTATATAAAGGAGTTAAAATGAACACAACCTTAAACATCTACAGCAGTAAAATGCAGCACACACATTAATGCAGCTGTAATATTAATCCAGAAACATCAAATATAATAGTATATATACTGTATATAGTATAAAACACTGACAGGGAACATTTTACTGCACAATTAATACTTCTACTTTTGGCACTTTAAGTACATTTTGCTGATAATACTTATACTTTTACTTCAGTAATGTTTTGAATGCAGGACTTTTACATGTAGTGGAGTATTTTCACAGTGTGGTATTAGTACTTCTACTGAAGTAAAGCTTCTGAATACTCCACCTCTGGTTAAAGCTCACCAAAGTGAATTAACATCTCCCCTGCGAGTGAATCCACTGATTACAGCGATTCCACTGAAATTAAAAGATTTCACTGTGAATCTTTAAAGGCTGCATCACGGGAGAGGTTTCAGATTTGATCACAGATGACCAGACAGTCTGTTTTCTTAACTAACTTCTGTCTAAATGTGACAAGTTCCTCCTGGAGAAGAACAGACTAGCAGTTTAAAACAGGAACTTCTCTTTATTTATGCTTCAGTTTACAGATTACAGCAGATGGAGAGGTCTGCCTTTCGTTTGTTACTCTGTTGATACTGACTGGAGGCAGAGACAGTTTTGTTATTGGTTAAAAATCTAATTTTTGAAAGGAAAATACAAAAAACAGATACACTCAATAAAAATATCTTTTGCTGTCTTTGCGGTTACCAAACTGATTTAGAGACTGAAGAAGGAAAGAGCCTCGACCTCAGAGAGCTGAAGTGAAACCAGAACTTCCAGGTTCTGTTCCACAAATAAGAATTAGGCTACAACAATTATCAACACAACTTTCCAAAACAGATAATCTGACATTCACTCCAGTGATTAGTGAGGAGGTGTGAAAAGCTTTGAGATGACGCATTTTCCCTCTTATCCAACAGGTTTATTTAGCTTAAAGGAACAGTGTGTAACATTTAGGAGGATCTATTGGCAGAAATGAAATATAATATTAATAACTATGTTTTCTTTAGTGTATAACCACCTACACAATGCACCTTTAAGACATTTTCCCTATAATGAAATTTAAAATCACCAAATAAAAAAAAAATACTTGCTTGCCATTGTGGTGGGCAGTGAAAAAAGTTAATTTCAGACACTGGGTGGGACAAAGGTGCTCAAAACAGATCACATGATCCATGTATGTTACGTGCAAATTCACAGTTTCTGGCCGACAGATGAGGTCATGTTTAGGATAAATTCTAGGATTGAACTGAATGCTTCGAAGCTTCAACCGTTGCCATGGTAATCAACCTCC
>CAKAOH010040060.1:0-28088 GCA_916701665.1 Sebastiscus tertius
CCTACGAAAAGTAATGCACTGTCATTCCTATATACAGTATATCACACAAAATCAATTTGTATGTAATCCACGTAATAGTAAACCAGGAAGTGTGAGGCCTGCCTGGCCGGTCTTGTTTTGATTCAGTACGGTGGCGACGTGCTTATAGTACAAACTGAGGAGGTGTCATCCACTATAAAGTGAAGGTCTTCACCATCATCGGATTCTCTTTATACCACAAAAAAACTGTATTAGTGTTCAAATTACTGCCAAATTTTTTTTGGCGCTCGCATAAAAGGCTTCTCCATCTCAAAGTCCTGGGATGAATTTCTGTCCCAGTGACAAATAACGGGCGGCATAATTGCTTTTCACCTAGAGCGGCAGAAGTGCATGCGCCGGGCCTGGTCACACCTCATAATGAATGATGCTCTCTCACCTTATAGTTGCAAAGTTTAACAAGGTAAAAACTACACCTAAATCAATCATCACTTCCTTATCGAGACTCTATCATGATATGTATTTCGGGTAATATTGTCCGGCCCTCTTATGAACTAATTCATATAAATTGAACATGAAAATGAATGAAAATAAAAACATATTCTATTATGCACAGCCGTCTGGATGAATATAGAAAAAGGAGACGAAATATATCCCTCGAAGATTTGAAAACTGTCAGCATAAACACGCCATGCCTGCAAGCAGGTGGAAGTTAAGATCTTTGACTGGCTTTATCTCCGATTGCTTGACATGCTGGGATTTGTGCCAGCAGTAGTGTTATAAAAAATGCATACAAAGGTGAATGTGGCGCTCTCTCACCAGCTTTTTATCAAGACATGCCATCGTATAGCTTGTTTCTGTGCATGATCTGATTCAGCCTTTATCTTTTCTCTTTACTTCCCCTCCCTACAGTGTGTTTTACTCTATATCTGCAAAACACACCTGCACAATGTTTTGGGTGGTTGCCACATCCCCAGCTTGCTTTTCCTTCACTAAACTTTACAGCAGAATAAGGAAGTTTTACACTTCTTCTACCCAAGAGAAAATCCACAGAAATCTGAAAAATCCAAGACAGCACTTTGAGACTTCAAAAGAAAAGCACACAATGCATTTGAATATCTTTTATAACTCTCCCTTGCCATTTTTTATTCAATCTCCACCCACGGGGAGAAAGAGATGTCATATCTGAAAGGTGACTGGCTGTTAGTCACACTTCAATAGGAGAACAGAGGAGGTGGTCAAGGCTGAAAGTGTAAGAATTATCACCTCTTAACCCCTCATTGATTTAGACGTATTTTATTGTGTCGTGCGGCATTGTGAATTCCAAGGGAACCGATGTCGGAGAGACTTTGTACGGCGGAGCCGGGCGACAGCATGGTGCGTGCTCAGAGACCTTCTGGGCTTCATGCATAATGCTCTTTGTGTTTCCTGGGAAGGATGGACGAGTGACAGGGAGGACTGAGTCCCCTCCAGAATCTCAAATGGATTACGTTCACTTTCCCCCTCCTCTAGCTCTCTCTCTTTCTCTTTTATGCTATTTGCTGGAAACAGCCCACATCATTGATGTGGCCTTTTTCCTGTGTGTGGCGCGAGAACAAAGGAATTGCTCTTCCTTAGCATGCTATAGCTGTGCCTTTCTCCCGCTCCTTCTCTGTTTATCCACCCCTCTCTCTTCCCAATCTGCTCTCCTACCTTGCTTTTATCTCTCAGTTTCAGGATTTATTTTGCAAGCATGTCTGACCTGTTCTCTTAAGTGTCACTTCAAAAGAGAGATTCTTGTTGATTATTTCCATCTCAGACGGTGACAGTGATAAGACATGTGGATGTGGACAATTAGGTGTAGCTGTTTGGTTTATAATGCCACTTATTTCCTTTCTGGCTGCCAGCCGGATACACATTCTTGATAAGCCACTCACCTTGTGCAGAAAAGGGGGTCGTCTTGCATTACAGGGAAATTAAATTAACTTGATATGTATCGCCACAACTTCCAAATTCATTAGAAAAAAACCCGGTTCCGGGGTCACACAATATTCCCTAAATTTCATTACGCTGTGGTTCATTACATAACAGCACATCGCCCATTAGCCCGTTGCACCCACATTTACAACTCCATGAATTATGAATCAGTTTCCTTTCATCACAGCTGGAACGCTCTCCCTGATGTGCAAATTACAGTCAGGAAAACAACCACTGCCCAAGAAGAGTTAGTCCACAGAATCTCAGCCTCCAAATCCAGCCTGCTCTCATTCACAGAGCACTAAATACCGAGGCTATCGGCATGGTATACCGCCACACAAAGCACCCTTTAGCACCAGCATGAGACTCTCTGGGCTTTCTGTTAACTACAATAAATAGTAGTTTGAAGCCCAACCATGTTTTTTTTTCCTAAACCTAACTAAGTGGGTTTGTTGCCTAAACCTAAAGTGACACCCAAAGTAACTACAGTGGTTTTGATGCCAAAAATCAAGTGACACCAAGGGGCGGGACAAAGCGGCAGTATGTGATAAGTTGGGATGAGAACGTGTTGCCAAACCAGTCACACAGTCAGGCAAACTGCATGAAATGTAAAAAAAATAGGGATGTCATTCGATTCAAATATTTAATCGCGATTAATCGTCTGATCGTCCATAGTTAATCACATCGTCCAAATTAATTGCATGTTTTTTATCAGTTCAAATTGTCAGTGTGCTGACTTGACTATGACTTGCCCCAAACTGCATGTGATTATCATAAAGTGAGCATGTCTGTAAAGGGGAGACTCGTAGGTACCCATAGAACCCGTTTTCATTCACATATCTTGAGCTCAGAAAATGGCCATGCCAGTTTTTCCTTGCCAAAAGTTAGCGCAAGTTTGCAGCGTTATTTAGCCTCCTTCCCGAGCTAGAATGACATAGTTGGTACCAATGGTTCCTTTGGTTCTCTTGTTTCATATGATGTCAGCAGCTTCACTCCAGCTTAAAAACTGATGCAAGTTCCGATAATGGGTTAAAGAAATTAGTGGTGTTAAAACGAATTTGCATGAACTTGCTATTATTGCGTTAACTTTGACCTAAAACGACAACAACTTTGAAATCATATGGTTTATTGTCTACAACAGCATTTCCTTCACCCCATAGGACACCTTTCTTGAACCCCCTCCCCTATATGTATTTAGTAGACAGCAGATAGAAACAATATGGTTTTAACATTCTGCGGTCTGCTCTTTCACTGACAATAAGTTGGAGCTAATAGATAAATGCAGCCCCTAACGTGCCCCCGGAGGTGGCCCTCAGGCCAGACGATGTATTAACAATAGATGTATACTCACAGCACTGCCCCGGCCACACGATTTTCTCAAAGCCCGAGACTCCCTGTAGTGCTTTATAATGCTCTCAGATATCCAGGTCAGCCACCAGCTACATTCATACTCCACACAAGCCCACAAGCTAGAGATAAGTGAAACATAAATCAGGGAAGCGAGAGAGGAATGGGCCCCTGGCGTAATGCAGAGGTGATTATGAACTCAAATGTGCACTCTTTTCAATAAAAACATGAAATATGATCTGGCTTCAGGAGAGTTGAAAGACACTTACAAGAACATTAACAAGAGGTGTTCTCTGAGGTTAGGGCACGGTTACAAAACCAGCACCGATTCGGCCCAATGTAGTGTCAAGTTCAAATTTATAAGAGCACCACGAAAGGGCAGTGACGAATCCAGCATCATTTTATTCCTATGACCCTGTGGCGACAATAAAAAAAAATGAGGACAGTTTCTGTTTAAAGGCACACTGAACTGCATTTAAGCATTAAAAAATATATGGAATTGATTTCATGTATTACAGACGCAGCATCTCTACTTTCCAATTAATGACCCTAAGATTAAGTGCTTCTTATGTGTGAAGAAAATTGGCTATTTGATTGATGAACTCTATGAATGAGCCTATGAGAATATTGATGGGGCAAGGTTTTACTGTACATGTTCACTGTAGCCACACAAATAAACAGCTCTTCAATGAAAAATAAGATGGTGCACACACCAAGAAGGTGCGGGTGGAGGACGTTTTTGTCCTGAAAAGTACATTTGTCACAGATGCACCATTACAGACACATAATGGATCTTCTTCAGAGCCAGATGTATACTCTTTTATCCACCGTACAGGTACAAATAAGCTTTGATAGTTCAAAGTACAGATTTCCTAACATTTCAGCATGAACTAAAGGTACAGATACTGTAGAGTCAGTTAGATAGCTCATTGATCAGGGAGCCTGGATGGTCTAGGAGAACAAAGTACTCATCCATCACCGCAGAGACCCGAGGGGTCAACCGCAGGCAGCAGTGCTTATGGGTTGGCCCCATCAAACACAATCAGTTGGTTGGGAAGTCAGTGAGGGATCATGACCTGTTGTCGCAGCAGTAGCAACTCCTACTGATTGCTCTGCACACAGTCTTCACCCTGCTCAGGCCAAGAAAAAGGGCATATACATTGGATGATTCTGCAAAACTGACCCGAGTGGTGGAGGGCAGCCCGGTCGCATGAAAAGGAGTATGATTGACACAATAATTTGCAAGGCACTTAGCGTGCAATAAGAACGCCGTTCTTGCTTTTGGCGTGTCATTTGTAAATGTAGTCTGTACTGATTGCAATGTTAATGCATCCGTGTAAATATGCAACGTTCAGAGCTAGTGACGTAGGATCAAAAGTGGGAAAGACTATATGGCGGGCAGGAGGTGGACGGATCCAGCAAACAGGACTTTCAACCAGGAGACCAATGTTTTTGTTTTGTAAGTTACGTTCGTGACATTTGTGATGTGTTTTCCGTACTTCTGTTACGTTGTTTCCGTGTGTATTTGACTTAATTTACGTACTTACTTTAAGCCCAACAATGATGTTTTTCCTAAACCTAACTAAGTGGTTTTGTTGCCTAAACCTAACTGCGGACATTACCGTAGTTTTGTTGCTTTGCGTACAAATGACACGCGAAAAGCATAAAATGCGGCCTAATGACATGCCTTGTGAAGTCGTGCTAAATACGCCTTACCGTGAGAAATGGTAGTGGAGGGAGAACACATGGAAGCTGAGTAACGTCACCTGGTTTTATTTGTAGTTTACATCACATAACACGCAGTTCAGGCTGGTTTTGATGAGGTTGTGATATAAATAATGTTTTAAAAAATTACAAAAACTTTTCAAAAGAACATCAGAGAATCTATCAGGCAACAAAATAAATGTGAAGCTGGACCCAATACTTTCTGCAGTATTTGCATATGGTAACTATAATATGGTGAAGGTTAAGGAACTATCATGGTTCCGGCAAATAAACCTTTGGGTTTGACAACTAAAACACTTGGAGACTGTTTAGAAAACTGCAAACGTTAATTGCCGGTGTGTGAGGGGATTGGAACTCCGAGGGTCGCGAGTGTCCAAGCGGCCAAAATGAGATCACACCATCAGAAACGGCCCTCCGTGGGGATTCCATTTGACAGGTTTTCACCTGTCCATGCACATCAAAATATTTCCATGCGGATGGGCAGACAAACTTGCCGCGAGGAGAAACCCGCACAAGTATAAAAGATCCAAATGATTCCTCGTCACGATTCCACGTCAGCTCAAATCGGTGCAACCGTCCTTGTGGAAAGTATAACTGAAGCTTGAAAGTCAGACATAAAGTGCATACTACTTCCTGCATTAGTACTGGACGTATCGGGAATCGTTCAATATGAACGTAGCTCCTAGTGTCGAAAGACTGTAGAGGAAACTGGCCTTTTGCACATCTGTGAGAAATAAATGGGAATATATGGGACATTTAATTTTTTCAGTATTGCCTGATGTAAGATGTTCTGTTTAAAGGAACATTTTGGTCTGCTGTGGTATATAATTGTACTTTTGAAGGTAGGGTTACAAAATTGACTTGCTTGAAAGGCTACATATGAGGTTGCTCCAGCAACCAGCTTTTGTACTCCAAAAGGTACAATTTTGCTGTACTTTCTCTTCGACAGTGTATAATCCAATCCCTGATTCATATCAATGGAGCCTTTGTGTTAAATAACTATGTCAGATTTGCCACCATTGAGAGATTTTCACAGCCAGGCGTACAACCTTATCCATGACGCGGGACGAGATGGATGCTGATGTGTGCTCACAGAATCTCATCAGACACGCCGTTCCACCTCGGCTCTGCTCGTCTCTCTCCTTTAGCATTGCTCTGATTAGGCCTCTAAATTGGATTCCAGCGCGGTTCTATCATTTTTATGTTGTTTTTGTGTTTGTGCACCCTCCCCTACTCCTCCCACTCACGCTCCACCTCTCACTCTATCTGCCTGGATTTTTCACCTCTCTATATTCGTGCAAACTCAGCTTTCGTTACACCGGAGGGCTGACATTTCAGTCGACGGTGCTATTGTAAGACTATGCCATGCGGTTCAGAAAGGTGTGACAACAGAACAGAATTCCTACCGCTGTGTTAGATAATGTAGAGAAAATGTTTTCTTCTCTGCTAGATTTGCAGTTTAGCAGAGAGGTCCTGCGGAGCCAGCGAGTCCACAGTTCTTACCTTACAATGTGTGATCACGGCAACTGAATGTGTGACCCAAGTTACTTTATTATACAATATGAAACGGTATCTCACCACTTAATCTGTATGAACCCTCCTGTAATTAATATACAGCATAAAATGCATCTGAGGTAACCAAAGGAAGAAGCTATAGTAGTAGTATAAGAAACCTTTTAGAGCACACAGCAGGGTCTGTAGGGTAATATCAAATTAAAAGCAGCACATAAGTAGTTGCTCCTTGTTTTTATTTCTATTTTGCTTCCATAGGCCACATAGGCAGCAACTAATGTGTTATCTGGGCATTCATAATTCATAACCTGTTGCATCGCTATATAAACAAGCACTGAAAATAATGGATCAAAAACAGATGAAATGGCACCACTATATAATTCTGAAAAAGTATAAGCTGCTCAGTTTTGATAATAGGTAGTCACATGCATGGGCGCACACTACACATTGCAGAAAAGTTAGTTTAGCTCTGAGAATATCTAGTGAATGTAGAGTGGATGTTTGTGCAGAAATAAATGCTGCAGCTCCTCCAGACCAACAGAGGTTTCCCGTGTCTTGTGAAGTGATGGAGCTCCGGAGCGAGAAACGTTATCGTCTCCGACCAAAACTCCGGTGTCTCCCCTGTTCCTTCTGAACACGGTCGGGAGGCTGAAGTAGGAAAAGTTGACACTAGGATCAGCACTGATTCATGGAGAGACCTTCGTCTGGTCAGCTAACATTACTGCCATGCAGCTGAAATATAGAGTGACATTGTGGTTTTGGCTGACGTGTGTCGCCTCACTGTTTTAACCGATGCTCATTCGTTGACTTTCATTGACTTAACGGCCACAGGTGTCGCTGTTAACAAGCAATTTCAGATTCTTACATAGAGTCCCTTTTAAGGTTGGGCAATATATCAATATTATATCGATATCATGATATGAGACTAGATATCGTCTTAGTTTTTGGATATCGTATTATGGCGTAGGTTTAGTCTTTTCCTGGTTTTTAAGTCTGTATTACAGTAAAGTGATGTAAATGATGTCATTTTCTGAACTAACCAGACTGCTCTAGCTTTCTATTATTTGCCGTTACCCACTTAGTCATTATATCCACATTACTGAGGATTATTTATCAAAAATCTCATTGTGTAAATATTTTGTGAAAGCACCAATAGTCACCCCTACAATATTGTTGCAATACTGATATAGCGGTATTTGGTAAAAAAATATCGTGATATTTGATTTTCTCCATATCGCCTAGCCCTACTGCCCTTCGCATATTTCGAGAACCGATAATCCAATAAACTTCACACTTGGCGGGTACAAGCAGCCGTACTGCGGTTCTCAACAACGCTGCAAACAGGCACTGCATTAGTTTGTATGAATACTGGCCAAACTATTGGATATTCACCTGTTCCTTGTAGTTAGGAGTACTATCTCACTGTTGTCCTTTCAAAAATAATTAAAATGGCATAATCCCTACGTTAATAAACAGTATGACTGAAATGATCCACTGCCATGTACAAACTCCCACACCAATACAAAGCTTCCACAAATTCGAATGTTTCAAAAACCTTTGATGGTTCTAAATCCAGGACTTAATGCCTTTATTTTGCCCCGATGCGCCAGGTCTCCCACGTTCGTATGGATAGATACTTTATTAAACTTGCATTATTTTGGGCAGCTGCCAATCCACAGCCCACTGCTCGGAGAGGCAGAGTAAAAGATGCTATTGTTTTTCGAGGAGGGAGAGCCTGGAGGTAGGTGATGAGTGGGGTCACCGGCTGAACAAGCCAAGCGTGCTGTCATGTTGCCCTCGCCTCCACCACTCTGCTTCCAATGCACGTTTCTCCTGCTTCCAGTACAGAGCGCGCACACACACACACACACACACACACACACACACACACACACACACATATGCACAGTCAGGCACACATTCTTAGATATATGAGCCTATATGCAGCACATAAAAAGCAAATGTGAATATATATGCATTTATGAGCACATATGCACAACTTTGCACATGCATTCATCCAAAAGCAGAGTTCTAAACCCTTTAAATTAATATTTTACATGAATTATGGATTATGTATATGTTATGATATTGATGATGTGAAGTGTTTATTTAGCAGAATTACCAAAAAACTGCAAGAAACCAACACTTTCTTAGACTGTAAGTTTGGTTTGAGTTTTTCAGCCTTACTCCATGGGGGGCACTTGATATAAAGATTGCATTTCTGGAGATTTCTAAATGTGGGTGAAACTATATGAGGGCAAAAAATTGCGTGGCAGCACAAATACGTCCAAAGTGAATGGAAAATTTATGAGACCAGTTTAGGAGATTCGCTCTGGCAGCACTATATGGGGGGAAAGACTTCAGACAGTCTGGTGCATCTGCCTGGGATTTTATGCTCCTGGCTCTAAGGACCTCTTTGACTGTCTGGACTGCGAGGTGCTTTCCATCGATTTGCTGCTGGGGGGGGAGATGTTATGGATGAATTCTGACCAGCTTACTCACAGAAATCATCTGCATCCTGTTCCCCTGCAGCAGTGTGATAAATAGATAGTGAAATATGTGAATAAAATCTACCACCTCACGCAGCAGCGTCGGTTGGCAGCAACCTGATTTTTCTTGTGTGCCTGTTAGCTGGAAAATCCTCCTTCTCTGCAGGAAAACAAATAGCTTATTGCTTGTATCAGTGGAATAATTTGTCCCGCAACATTGCTCAAACCATGGGTTGTGTCTTGGCTTGGACCACTGACAGCTATGGTTGAATGCAACTTCTCTACAGTAGGAGACAGAGAGGTCCTGCTTACAGCTCCCTCTGCTTCAGTGGCCTGTTTGGATTTGTGCCACTCAGTGTTTCTGCTGCAACATTTTCGCAACACCACTGAGACAGCTTGTCAACTGGTGATCGAGTCTTAACAAAGTAGAGATTTCTGGCACAACTCCACCTACCTCCAAGGTGCATGGAGGAGGAAAAAAGCCTGAAGAGGTCAAAACTAGCAAGTATGAAAGCTGCAGTGGGTAGAAATGAAGCAAATATGAGTTTAAAAAAGTTATTGGACAACCAATCAGAGCCCAGCTGGAGCCTGCCGTCTCTGAGCAGCTGCCAATCACTCCCGAACTCCAATCAAACGGTCAAACTAGGCAGCGTTGATCAATTATGAATTAATATTTTGTGACTGTAATGCCTGTTTCTCTCCTCAAATGTTTTCAGAAACATCTTGAGGCAAGAAATAGGCATTCATATTTGATCAGCGCTGCATAGTTTGACCGTTTGATCGGTGTCTGTGAGTGATTGACAGCTGCCTCCTGAAATGAACAGCCAATAGGAACACTCTCTCTCTGAAATGACCTGTGATTGGCCAAACCCACATTTTCTAAAGCCTGAAAGCAGAGCCATGAGGAGGTGCAGAAGTCTAGATTTCTCTCAGAACACTTGAATTACAATATGCTGAGAGGTTTTTATAGAATTTTTGCCCAATGATGCCAAAAACATTCAACCTACTGCAGGTTTATCAGTGGCTGCAAGATGCTGGCACAATGACAGAACCTTCCAGGAGCACAAGAGGGAAACTTATATGACTCACCCAGTTACAGGTGAACCCCCCGCAAGACCAAAGCCCGCTGGCCACCTCCATGCTTTCTCTTCATCTCTCCAGCCTTCTAAGAAGATATCCTCGCCAGAAGAAAGAGGGGCGACCTGGAAAGCATGGCCTCGCCGTGGCCTCATATTGTTCAAACACACTATTGAGTGTGAACCCTCTAAAAGGCCCAGAAGCCATTACATCGTCACGAGAAGCGCTGAAAAAAAAACCCCTACGCCACGTGAAGGGGTTGTAAGGAGCATTACGGTCAGTGCATAGTGTTTTTCTTGCCGCCCACTCCTAAATGTGTGTGACAACGGATATCAGCTATTTTTATCCTCGACTCCACCTGCTATGACGTCACCAAGCAGCAGCATGTTGACAGTCTGCTTTTGATTGTTTTTTTGCCACCATTGTTCTAGTTCTATGAGCAGAGTTAAAGGGGCAGTCCGCAGATTGCACACGTGAAGATATGTTTATTCTTAATGAGGAGTGCTATTCAGCCTAAGAAAAAAAGTTGTATAATGTCTTCTGCAGTTCTGGAGGGAGCTCTGGGAAAGTTTGGGAAAATAACCCTGGTGATGTCATTAGGGGTTATTCCTGGATGGGGCTTGAGACTTAAAGGTGCGGTGTGTAGAATTTGACGGCATCTAGCGGTGAGGTTGCAGATTGCAACCAAATGAAACTTACCCCGAGTGCCAAGCGTGAAGGAGAACTACAGTGGCCGATGCAAAAACGTGAATGGCCCTATCTAGAGCCAGTGTTTGGTTTGTCCGTTCTGGACATACAATGTATATATAAGAAATAGACGTCGTATTAACACAATAGATTTTCCTGGAGGTTGTAGCGGGCTCAGTTTTAAAGCTAGAGGGAATATACTGATATCATATAAAACTAGAAATCCTAAATAATCCATTGGAGGAAGACGAAATAAGGCTTGAAACTTACACTAAACTTTGGCGAGGAAAAACTGGCATGATCATTTTCAAAGGGGTCCCTTGACCTCTGACCTCAAGATATGTGAATGAAAATGGGTTCTATGGGTACCCACGAGACTCCCCTTTACAGACATGCCCACTTTATGATAATCACATGCAGTTTGGGCCAAGTCATAGTCAAGTCAGCACACTGACACACTGACAGCTGTTGAGTTTGCATTGTTATTGATATGATTAAATACTCAACAAATCTCCCTTTAAGGTACATTTTGAACAGATACAAAATGTGTGATTAATTTGCGATTAATCATGATTAAATATTTTAATAGACTGACAGCCCTACTGTTAACTTAATATTCCAAAGACATTTGGGATATTTGGGATCTTGTTTTTTGGGGATAATTTTGTTTTAAGGCCATTGTGTGTGATTGGGGCTGGTAACAGTAACAGTAGGCTTTCTGTAAGAAAATTCGCTCTGTACCAGTCAGCCATTTATTACACAGCATAATTGGGCCTCTTGTATTAAAAGTAGAATATAATCTCGAAAAGAAGCTCACCAATTAATATCAAATTGGTAATGGCAATAATAATTTCAAACATTTTAAACCACTTAGAGATAATAAAACAATAAAATTCCACCACAGTGGTGCTTTGAAGATTAAGATTCATGGGAGACCGCCTCATATTCAATGTTTTTTAATCATGTTTACTGATTGCCGGTGCAGAATTCTCCAGGTGTGTAATTGTAATTCTGTGGCTCTTCCAGGTCCTGAAGGAGGGAGTGTTCAATTCAGGGCAGAATCTATTTCATGTCTAATAAACACCTGCCGCAAGATTTGATAAAAGGCCCCTCAGCTAAACCTTTCTAATTGAGAGGCATTGCCTCTTGCTGCTCTAATTCTTGCTCCCATTCATTTCTTCACAGTGGTGTTGCGCTCGCTGCTGGTCAGCGGTTGTAGAGGCGGCACCTTCTTCCTCTCAGCGAACATTTCCTGCCAGTGACAGCCCCTCTCCGGGGAGTGACACTCATTCTAGTCTGGTGGAGTGAGAGCAGAGCCCAGAATACACTCCAGTAGTAAAGCAGACTACACACCAGGGCCAAAGAGACTAGTGCTTCACCTTTACTTGACCTTGTATGGACTAAGTTGCTCTCAGCAGGCAGCGGCCGGGCGCTGCTGCTGCTGCTCCGACAGAGAAAAGCGGAGTGCGAGCCAGACCACAGCCGTGGCAGCCCCTCAGCAGTGAGTCAACACAGGACAGCTCGGATACAGACAATGACACACTCATCCCCTCAGGGCGGCTGAATGATATTACATGTTGGGTTCAGACACAGGTGACGCTCTGTTATAAATAACTAAATGATTATAATACAGTGGTTGGTTAAGCACCGAGCTGCGCATAAATGTAACGTCACGAAAGTGCAGCAATTAATGGAGCCATTAATCACCGCCAGACATCCCCCCATATGAAACTGTAACCGGCAAAATCAATGAATTGCCCAAAGCTCAAAGGCTTTTATGCTTTATTTTACAATGGAAATGCAATTCAGTTGAAGAGTTTCTGCACGCCACATGAATGCCCTTTTTGACTTTCAAAAGAGAGTGCTCCAGGCAAAGGTAATTCATGCCAGGGAAGAAAAGAAAGAAACCTTTGTGCAGGCAGGAGAAAGTACTCTGTGACTCACAGCCTGATTTCTCCTCCTTGTCACACACAGAGCCTTTTTTTTTTTCCACCGGGGCACAAATCACTCATGAACAATTGTATATTCTGTAATAGCATCATAACAGGGTTTTCATTCATTCAGTCTCTCTCTACTTATTCACCTATTCTGGATCATCAGAGCCTTTTAGGGCTGCAAGTAACACATATTTTCATTGTCGATTATTCTGTCGTTATTTTCTTGATTAACTGATTTGTTGTTTGGTTTATAAAATGTCAGAAAATGGTGAAATCTGTGTTTCCCAAAGCTCAAGATGACGTCCTCAAATGTTTTGTTTCATCTAAAAAACAAATAGATTCAGTTTACTGTCACATAAGACAAAGAATAGCAGCAAATACTCACAACCGGGGAGCTGGAATCAAAGCATGTTTGGCATGTTTGATGGAAAAAACGACTGAATTAATTGATTATCAAAATAGTTGTAGATTAATTTCCTGTCAATAGTTTAACTGATTAATTGTTTCAGCTGTAGACTTATGTACTAGCCTTCATTATAGATGATGTGCTTTGACCACATTGTTAATGCTATGATAATAAAATGACAAAATATACAGTAGGGATGCCACTAACAATTATTTTCATTGTCGATAAATCCGTTGATTATTTTCTCGATTAGTTGTTTAGTCTATAAAATGACGAAAAATGTCGATCAGTGCACAAGATGACGTCCTCAAATGTCTTGTTTTGTCCACAATTTAAAGATATTCAGTTTTACTGTCATAGAGGAGTAAAGAAACCAGAAAATATTCACATTTAAGAAGCTGGGATCAGAGAATTTAGACTTTTTTTTCTTAGAAAATGACTCAAACCGATTAATCGATTATCAAAATAGTTGACAATTAATTTAATAGTTAAAAAACTAATCGATTAATTGTTCTAGGGGTGTAACGATACATTGATCTGGATCTATATATATCGATTCAAGGTTCACGATCCAATATTATCGATGCAAAGTGAAAATATCGATAGATATCATCTTTATGATGCGCCTTTATTTTGAAATTCCCACTTTATAGTTATTCTTTTTACTAAAAAGAATAGATGGTCCATCCACCCATCCATTTTCTTCTGCTTATCCGGGGGCCGGGTCGCGGGGTCAGCAGGCTTAGCAGGGAACTCCTGACGTCTCCCCAGCACATTTTTCCAGCTCTTCCTGGGGGACCCGAGGTGTTCTGGGTCTACCCCGGGGCCTCTTACCAGTTGGCTGTGCCCAGAAAAAGCCTCCAGGAGGCATCCTGATCAGATGCCCGAATCACCTCAGCTGGCCCCTTTCGACGCGAAGGAGCAGCGGCTCTTCTCCGAGCTCCCTCCGGATGTCTGAGCTCCTCACCCTATCTCTGAGTCTTAGCCCAGCTACCCTACGAAGGAAGCTCATTTCGGCAGCTTGTATCCGCGATCAATGTATTAAATGTCTGGAGGAGCCCATAATAAAATCGTCAAATCGTATTTTAGTTGCTTTTTGTGAGTTGATATAAATGTAACTGATTGTATGAAATGGCCATATGATATGATATCGCTATCGATATCGATATGGGATGATATCATATGCCCATTTCAGACCCCTGAATTGAATCAAATCGGAATCGTATCGTGACTTTGTGATATCAGAAAATATCATAGCAAAGAATCAATATAATATCGTATCATGTTGAAACTTGTGATTTACAGCCCTACTTTGTGCAAAGTGCAGATTGAAAAGTTACCAGTTCATCACAGAGAACATATTCATAATGAGGTCAACACCTGTTGATACATAACTGTAAATGCAGGAACAACCCTTGGGCGTTCAGCGCTGCCCACTCAGCCTCCGCATAACTTTCTCTGCTTTTATGAAATCAGATACATACGTTAATGTTAGCAGATCGTTGCCGGGTTACATGCAGATGTGTTTCAGCTTCGATACGGTGTTGTCACTAATATGCTTTCTATGGAGAATTAATGTGGAAGATTACGTGACAACATTTGAGGCAATGTCACTGTGACAGTATGCAAATGAGGCTGCCATGTATGGATGTATGATTTCTTTTTCTTGCTGTGCTGTGAGGTTGTAATGTTATACTTTGAAAGGGAGAAAGACTCTCACAGACTCTTTTTTTAGGTGTAAATCTTCTCTACTGGTGCCTGAGGTGTGAAGCGAAAAAATGTAAATGTTCAGCAGAAAAGGATACAGAGGTGAAACATTGCACAAGGTTGTAGAAGAGAGTCAGGATCCTTCAGGCGCTTGATAATGTTCTGACCCCAATGTAAATCCATCAGTGCCATTTTGCTAATGAACTGATCTATGATTTACGCTGTCAGTGGAGCTCGTTTCCTGCCGCCGCCGCCGCCGCCTCTCGCAAAGTGCTGACGGTGCCGCTCTGCGTTCGGGCAGACCTTTTGTGTTATTGTGAGTAAGCTGATTTGTGTTATTCATCTTAAATCCCTGATCCAGTCTGGCTGTCAGTTGATAACTTTGGGTCACTGCATACACAAGGAGAAGAAATACTTTAGGGGGAAAGTTTTATTACATAAAACCAATTACTGAGCTACTCCGGGTGCCTTCTGTTTGCATACAGATCTTGTGCTTATGTAATTCACCATGCATAATCAAGATGCCTTATGCAAAAAATGTGTGTGTGTATAGCGCTTTTTTCAAACATTTACATTATTATTACAGTTG
Organism: Sebastiscus tertius; assembly: GCA_916701665.1. Lineage (NCBI taxonomy): Eukaryota > Metazoa > Chordata > Actinopteri > Perciformes > Sebastidae > Sebastiscus > Sebastiscus tertius. The sequence goes on from CAKAOH010040060.1 coordinate 15,409, forward strand.
ACTAAGTGGCCATTAACGCTAAAACAAAAGAACGCATAAGTGCACAAATGTTTTATTTCTACACGCAAGATAAATCCCCCGTGAGGTCTCTCCTCATGTGATCGCAAGGTGTGATGGGAAAAGGTAAGAGCCGTGGGACATCTGTGGCATAAAGTGAACATCCTGGGGTTTAATGAGGCTTAATGTTGCAGATGCGAGTTTCCTGCTGAGTGAAGCTCACTTCACACAACCTGGAACTTTTCCGTGAGATGAGATTAACCAGTGGGGAAAAAAGGAAAGCAGAAAACATTCACCAGATTTTCTGTTTCTTGTTTTGTACCCAGAGAAATCTTACAATGTTATGCAACAACAGTCAATAAGTTAAATGAGTACAACTCCATCCACAAGATATCAGGCTTACATACATAACTTACACTGACATCACGACATTGACAAACTCTTGACACCAACCCGTTATCACAGGAAGGCGTATGAATAGCACGATATTACAACGACATTCCACATATCATGAGGACACATTTTCAGGCTTTTTGAGTGTCGTTTTTATGCCACACAAAAAACTACGGTAACGTCCACAGTAAGGTTTATGCAACAAAACCAATTTGATTTAGGAAAAACATCGCAGTTAGGATTAAAATAATTACGTAAACTAAGTAAAATACGTAGAGTAACAAGAGGGTGGCTGTGGCTCAGAGGGTAGAGCAGGTTGTCCACCAATCGGAAGGTCGGTGGTTCGATCCCCGACTGCTCCGGGTCACATGTTGATGTGTCCTTGAGCAAGACACTTGACCCCAAATTGCTTCCGAAGGCATAGTGTAAATGAGTATTTAGATTAGATCCTGATGGGCAAAGTTGGCACCTTAGCAGCCTCTTCCATCAGTGTGTGAATGCTGACATGTAGTGTAAAGCGCTTTAAGTGGAAGACTAGAAAATAATATATAATGCAAGTCCATTTGACATAAGTACAACATCACTAACGTAACTTGCAAACAAAACAGTGGTCTCGTGGTTGAAAGTTGAGTATTTATTTGGATTTCTCATCTTATCAAGTTGTTTCTTACTGAGGGAAAATAGAAATAAGGTCTGTGGTTAACACAAGCTGAAGAGATTTTAACGTTTTGTTCTACAATATAAAATACATCAATAAATACCCCACATGTGAATGTAATAAACGTCAACACGCTGACCCGTCCGCCTTTATGGCCTCATTGTGTATACTCGCACTCATGCTACCATAGTGTAGTTTGTTTATAGACTAACGTGAGCTTTTTACTTTTGCCGATTGCATTTACACTTCAAAAATCATAAAAGTGGTGTTCATTTGTGAAGATTATCTTGCTGAACAAAACTTGTAAGCAATGCTAACTTTCTGGTTGGCTTACAAAAGTACGTCATCCCTGCACCACTCTACTAAGAACAATGGACAAAACTACAAAAAAAATATCACCCAAGTTCTAATAAACCAGAATTATCCTTTTAGTCTGAGTGCAAGAGGATTTGTGTTTGCTCTATCATTCCTGTTATTAGAGCCCACAAGCTTCCACGCGTTTGTTAAATAATTCTCTTCAAATAAATATACACTTTGTGATTCAACTTCAGTATATTTTTGAATGGCAAGTACAAGCTCAGGGCCAATATCAATAATTCCAATTCCCCGCTCTCCCAAGGCAGAGCGAGAGAGACAGATATTTGTGTGTTTCCACATGATATTGTCCTCAGGTCTGATTTCATGAGGTATTTTTCATTGATTGTTTAGTTTTCAGCCGCAGAAACACCGTGATGAAAGTTAATGACGTGTGCCTGGTCTTCCTACAACAGTGTTAATTATTTTCAGTCCGTGGGTGGCGAGGTCGCGGTGTGAAATGGCACTGCTCCAGTTTGTTTGAGTGATTTCCCTAATTGACAGCCCGGCAGCGATATGATTTGTAATATATATGTGTGTGTGTGTGTGTGTGTGTGTTGCCGTGGCGATTGCATAACGCAGACAGACGAATCAGTGGTGGGGGAACGGGGGAATCCTAACTAAATTTGGAGATAATAGCAGATGCTCTGCTGTCTGCTCAAACGTCTCCAGAGAGACCTGTCTAGAAGGGTGGGAGAAGGGGTCTGGGTGAGTGTTGAGACGTGGTGTCTGATGCCATGTCTTCTTCATGTTGTGTTAGTGCGCAATTCAGGCTGGCTATTCTCACCTTCGCCGTCGTCCCGCCGTCACGTCAACCTTGACACACTCTCAGCCAGACGCAGTCAGACACGGCTCCGTGTTGCTCATCGTCAGAGAGCCTCGGGGATAAATGGTCCTGAGTGTTGACAAAATGGCTGTAATTTTATGAAGAGGGGCGAGAAGCTGTGTCTCTTTATTCAGCTAACCTGATTACAGACCTTCTCTTCGCCCGTGTGAGCACACAGTGTAATCTAAAAGCAACACCTGGGCCACTAGGCGATGCAAAATAGACGGCGTGCCAAAGTACTGGGCTGGCACACCCCCGAAATGAATTAAGGAGGGCTATTCAGGTCTGTCCTGACCTTGGGGAGATGTGCACACTGGTTTCTGCTCTCGGAGAAACAAGCTGAATACAGTCTTTTATTACAGAGTCACTGTGAGATGTGTAATGTATGTTAATCCATCCGGGATTGGGAGGAGGAGAGCCAGGTACCAAAGGGACGAAAATGATGGCGTTAAAAAAGAGAAGGAGAAGGAGGTAGAGAAGGAGAGGAAATTGGTTCAAACGGGACAGTGAAGGAGACCGGTCGAGGGAGAAAGAGACATTGAGGAAGTGATAGAGAAGTGACAGGCAGACAGATAGAGCCAACAGAGGGAACAGACAGAGAAAGCCAGGATAGACAGATGGAAAGACAAGGGCACATTCACACTGCAGCTCCCTGATTCAGATTTTTGTCACACGTCAAGTGTAACACAGATTTGATATTTTCTAGTAAATGCGATGCAAAGAGCAGCATGACATCTATTTTTTTTTTTTTTCCTGGTCTGAACCGGTGGACCACAGAAAACCGTGTTCTGATGCATGTGACGGGCATGCAAGTTGACAGTGCTGCCATGACGATAAGAAAGGAATATAATTCACCTGACAGCTGACATAATGTTGTTGTCCATGCCTGCATGGCTGAGCAGGCTCTAAAGCAAGACATGTAACTTATGAGAGAATAAATAGCACATTCATTCCTTTAAATCAGCCCGTTCTCATTCCCAGGACGTGAAATACCAACGCTTTATCACAGCCCTCGGTGGGTGATACCAATGAGGCACCCTTTAGCGCCTGTATGAGATACATCGGGCTTTCAATGAACTATAATGTAAACCCGTCAATATTAAACGCTCAGAGAAAATGCTCTGGTGACGCAGTTTGAAGAGCAAAAAGACACACTAAGGGCGGGTGGGAGTCGAGGTGGATGGGTCCAACAAACACAAGGCTTTCATCCAGGAGCTGTTTGTGTCCCATGTTCACAACGTTGTCACATTTGCACTGTAAAAAATAATAATTTTAAGCCCAACCATAATGTTTTTTCTTAAACCTAACTAAGTGGTTTTGTTGCCTAAACCTAAGCAAGAGTTTTTCTTTAATTCACAACGTTAAGCCGTGTTTACTGCGACCCTAAAGTGATGCCAAGAGGTCTGACACATCCTCAGTATGTGACAGGTTGGGATGAAAACATGTTAAATGAAAACTTGTATTCATAAGCAATAAAACACACCCTCAATAGATTTAGTACACGGAGGGGTTTTGCTGCTTCACTCAATTTATTCCAGTGGAAATGAAACAATCATGCTGGACTGTGACATGCAAATTTGTGCCGCTGACCAACAAGCAAGCTGTCTTGTCACTGCTGACCTTTGAGGAAACAGAGTCTAAAATGGAGGATGCTGTTGTAGCACATTAGCTGTTTTGCACAATCCAAATTTTATTTGTCGGAATATAAACTGTTGCACAATAAAAAATTATGTTTTTGGAGACAGTTACAAGAGAGGATGAATAAACCGTGTGATCTTATTCTCCTGTTAGTGACCGAGCTAACGGTGGCTAACCAGCATGTTCCTGAATGATGAATCAGTAAAACTGAAAAGATTCAGTTGAAATCTGCAGGTTGAGAAGACAGAAACAGTTTTGAGCGGCAGCCCAATCAATGTTCACAACCTGAATATGAGATAAGATAGAACCCAATTCAACTTTAAGGACATTTTACACATAGCAGCAGAAGATATCAAATGTTGATTAAATATGTATTTACACAATGAAATAACAGTAGTCTACTGACTATGCCATACCTTAATTTAGGAAATAAGGTGAGAGGGAAACACTATTTAATACTTTGACAGAATACCTTAGTCTCTCAGAATTATGGATTTTATTGATAATACTAGCCTACTCTTATCGATACTATTGGTCCTGTACTATATTTTCTCAGACTTTTAATATTTTTTTCTTTTTTAAAAGAATAACTTTTTAAAACTTTAAACTTTATTACATATTAAATAATAGTAAATAGTAAATACCTGAAATTTGACCTCTGCATTTAACCTTCTCGCTCAAGGACACTTTGGCATTAAGACAGTAGGAACCGGGGATCGAACGCCCAACCTTGCTTTTAAAGGACGACCCACTCCCACAAATGCCCCAAATAAATCAGAATATTAATAAATAAAGTAGGCTATTATTTGTAGAGCAGCAATATTTACAACAGCAAAGTCAGCTATTATTAAACTATAAAGTTTATATGTTGACTTTGCGATTTATATTATCATATCTCTGGATACAAAACGAAATTCTGAATAAAATAAATAGTATTCCTTTCTACATTAAACACTGAGTGAGTTCACAGAACACAGACTCAGTCACGATCATTCATCCTGTCCACCGTCACCTTGCCGCTCACTGCTGCTGTAGAAGGAGGACGGACACTGTGCGGGCAAAAAAGGGTTGAAAACATCACTTTTCTCAGTTTATACTTGCGCTACGGATGTTGTGATAAATTGCACTTATTGCCTTTTTACTCGTGAAGGTTTTATTGCACTTACAGTAGTTGTTAAAGCGGAAAATGTTATCTTTTCACTTCTCTCCACAGCCGTGTGTGTGTGTGTGTGTGTGTGTGTGAGTGTGTGTGTGTGTGTGTGTGTGTGTGTGTGTGTGTGAGTGTTGCTCAGCCCCGCCCTCGGGCCGACACCGAGGAGAGGCAGACAGAGGAGAGGCTGCATGCGTGATCATAAATTACACCAAAACCAAATTTTTCGATCCACTAATCTCACGCACTGCTTTCTTAAACAACAATAAAATACTCCGGGTTCTTACACATTTAGAACCGGTTCCAATTTAGAACCGGGTTTTGGGGGGAACCGCTAGGAAAGCTCTCACTGTAGAGTCCTGATCAGTGTCTCTGCGTATAGATCACCGTCTATATCACAAAGTAAATGGAACAATATAAACACGTTTACTGTGTGGAATACTGTAAAATAAAGCAGGATACGACCTGATCACATACACGAGGCCCACATACATTTAGTGTTGCTGCGGTGAACTATAAATCAAAACCTACCCTTCCGATGAGGTGGGACTCCAGGTAAATCCTGCTTATGGTCTGTATGACCAGTAGCTTATCATGGAAGACTTTAGTGATGCACCGATTCAGCTTTCTCTGTCCTGATACCGATAGTGAAACCAGGGCTTTAGTTATCGGTCGATACCGAGTACCGATGCGATCCGGTCATTAATTAAGCTTTATGGCTCACTGTGTGGAAGTGACTGGGATCAGTCACACTGAATTTGTAAAACTGAATGTGACAAATGAATATATAGATATAAATGTACTGTATTGTTATTTATTGTTAAAATCATAAATTGTACACCAGCAACTTGGTAAAAAAATCTTCAGAATTAACAAAAATTACAATTCAAGTCTATAATGTATATAGTATATAAACATAGACCTAAATTGAATACTTCAGCCCCATTGTCACCGATACCCGATCCAGCTATTTAACTCAGTATCGCCCTGATATCCGATTCGGTATCGGTGCATCTCTAGAAAACTTTACGGAGATATTTCTGTGAAACTGACATAACTGGGTTACTAACTGACTTAATGCCTGTTCTCTATTTTGCTGCTGTTACACCACCTTACATGTTATCATTAAGCCTACACTTATCCTTTACAGTAAGTGCCACTTGCTTTAAAGGTGTTAAATGCGGGAGCATGTCTTTTGCCTCTCAACGGCTCTTAACATGGTTTGCAGGTAACGGTGCTAAACAGTGCAAATAACCGCAAAAGTACTGACGCAAAAGCTGCGCAAAAGTGCTGATAGAGATAACAGTGTTCAAGTGAAGGGGAACCGGAGGGTGGGTGGTACGCTTCCGTGACGACGCCGTCAATCGAGGAGGCGTTGTGAGCTGTAACCGCTGTTTGTGAGCAGTGCAGAACGGCGGTCGTGGGCTTGCCAGTTGGGCACGCACACATGCACGAACATGCACTAAAAGCACGCGCAGCCAGCCCGGCTATGTCAACAAAGAAGCTCTGATTACAACGCACACAGAGGGAGAGTGACTTCATTCTCTGCTCAGGTAGACATTACTCCTCCACATCTTTACACAGCAAATAGCTGTTTGCTGCTATATGAATGCTCTGAATATCAAACAGAGCACCTTTAACATAGAGGACCATGAGATAGAACAAAGGGAATGAAAGTCATGAAGCTGATCTGCGAGGTATTGGGGAGCCTCAGTTAAAACAAATCTTAAAAACACAGACTACAGATTGTGTAAAGGAATAGTAGGATTAGTACAGCAGACGCGATGACTCTTGACAGAACTGACGTGACCAGATGTGAACAGCTGAGGTGTGAACGCAGACACAAAGAGCTGATGGAAGCACAGCAAAGGCTCCAGTCATATCACTCAGCTCACGCCAGCCCTTCCTGTCTCCACCTATTGAGTCGGAGAGCGAGAGGCGCCTGGGCTGCACCAGCAGCTGTGGGATCAGGTGGCTATTCTTCGCAGGGCCCAGGCCATACGATCCTGTCCCGCCGTCCTTCCTCCCTCGCCTCTCCCACAACTGATCAGCATGCACGCTGTCCGCCTGCCAAGAAGAGCGAGGGAGAGGATGCTCTAATCTGCGGCTGCCATGATGACTTTGAGGAGCCCAGCCGTCACCTCCCGTTCCCTCTCACCTCACCCTCTTCCTCCCCACAGTCGTAATCCTGTAGCTGTCAGTGGGCGGAGAGTTATGCTCTGACCAGCGAGAGGGCATTTTGTCATAGAGATGAAAAGTGGGGGAAAAGAATGTGGGCAGCGGAGGCTATAAACTTGTTTTATTGCGTTGCAGAGAGGCGCTTCCGTGGAGCACATGCTTTTAATTAATGACACCCCCACCTGACCCTGCGCTACTTTGTGCTGTACATCCAACAGCCGGAGCGCCCTGAGCCTCAAGCAGAGAACCGCCTCGGCACTGCATGGACTTGAACTGAACTAATGGGGCATAATTTACAGCTGCGATATTTGCCTATTATTCTCAGCATGATCAGCCCTTAAGTTGTAACAAGTTATCACAACTTTGAGTGTTGAAGCATTACCATGCTGGGGAAATAGCTCTTTATTCTAACAGACAAGTGCTGTTAAATTAGAGCTTTGAACCTGATTTATAAGATCAAATTTGTTTTTTTGTAACTCTAACCTGTTTAATTCCTTGGATGCTATCATTGCGTAAGCGTATTCTCATACGATATGATATTTTAGGAAAAGTTATTCCACATTTTTTGTTCATTTTCCTACAAATGTCCAGTAACACATGTCAATTTCCGCTCCAGTCTTTTCAAAATAAATTTCCATCCTCACAGAAAACACCTTGGGTTTGGGCAACAAAACTACTTAGTTAGGTTTAGGTAACAAAACTATTTGTTTAGGTTAAGGAAACGATTGTGTTTTGGGTTTAAATAACACTGGAAATGGCATAACTCAAGTACGGAAGTTACGTGTGACAAAAACAACTTAGTTAGGTTTAGGAAAAGATCGACTTGGTTAGGTTTAGGCAACAAAACTACCCAGTTAGGTTTAGAAAAAGATTGACTTGGTTAGGTTTAGGCAACAAAACTACTCAGTTAGGTTTAGGGTTAGGGTTAAGGTTAGGGGATCAACTTGGTTAGGTTTAGGGAACAAACTACTCAGTTAGGTTTAGGTTAAGATCGTGGTTTGGGTTGAAATAACTCCGGAAGTGGTGTAACTTAAGTACGTAAGCTACATGACAAATAAATCAACGTTGATTCTGATTTCACACGGGGTAAGAACACCGGTCTCCTGGGCGAAAGTCTAATGTTTTTTGACCCACCCATCAACCTCGACCTCCTCCCTACATTGTGTTTGTCACTATTTATACTTCCTAACCCTAACGATTAGGTGGATTACATACAAATTGATTTTGTGGGATATATACACATTAAAGTGCATTATTCTTTGTAGATATAGCTACAAACAGTATGAGAACAGCCTGATTGTGTATACGTGCAGTACTGCATTATCATAAACTAATACTTTTGATGATACAATGTGAAATGCATTGTGAATGCAGAGCTGCTTGTCAGGGAGGATATGAAAAATACATGGGATTCAGGTAGGGAAAGTGCGGGCTAACATCAAAGCCATCACACAAAAGACAGGAAGAGCGGCCTTATGAAAGATTGATGAGGCACTTAAAACTAAGATTAAAAAAGTATCGAGGAAAACAAAAAGGAATCTTCTATAACTCATCATAAACAACGGAGGGGCGTCGCTTTCACAAGAGAACTCCTGAAATATAGATTACTGGATTTGCGACCTGGAATGACCGGCGTGCTGTACAAAGTCTGTCTTTCTCAGCTGTGATGGGCCTTGATAGTGGGTCATGTATTATGGATGCCGCAGCAGAAGGAAGTGGGAAGAGTTCCCTGCCCTCTATTGTTTTATTAATCCTTCAACATTTGATCTAAGACCGTTGACCTGGGATCTTTTTGTGTTTTTGGAGAGGGCGTATAAACAACCTAAAAGATGTGACGAATAAAATAGGTGGTATTTGCTTTGAATCAACGTCAGATGCAGTAGTCCTGTCCCTCGCTGTCTCACAGTGGTGCAGCAAAAGCTTTTCAAACAATTAGAAAAGTCGGTCATTGATTGAAGGCGTATGAGTCTCTGTTGGCATAAGACAGAGGCTTTATTGCTGCAAGGGGCTTCTTTTAAAGTGTTCAGACAGTTTGGTGCCTGGTGTGTGAAATCTGTGATATCAATACTGAAATCGGAGTCTCTCTCTCTCTCTCTCTCTCACACACACACACACACACACTTACAGATGTAGGTAGGCCTAGATCTGTGCCTTGAACTTGAATTGCTTGCTTATCAGGCTTACCACTCCTAGTCTGTTTGAAGCTAACTGCTGTAAAATACAGAAGCAACTACACTTTCCCGTGAAAAGCCAGAGGTTATTCAGAGTTTTTACCACCCGAACAAAAACGTCTCTAGGGATGTCAAAGTGGGCGTGTTGGTTGGTGCAACCCCTGGTGGGCCGCGAGTAGATTTGGTAAGATATCGTGTTTTTAATTTGAAATTCAAATTAACTTTCTGCGAGCGACTCCAAAGCCTAGTAGCGAGTAGCACACAGATGTGTTGTTTTTACTGCGCGACCGGCTCAATGTGGACCCCGATATGAGACTAAAACTCTCCAATTTGGTGCCAGACATTGTTTTGCTGATATCTCAGCATAAGCAGCACAATTCTTCCCACTAAGTTGCCAACAGAGACAATGATACATGAGTAAGCTATGCTATTTGTAAAACTATCTTTTAATTCGGCAGTAATTTGTAAAGTAGTCGGTCTGTACCGAAAGCATTTTATTTTTTTCTTACATTCTGCTTTGATTGAGGTTTTCCAATGAAGCTGTCGTCACATTTTATGACATAATCAACCTAGAAATGGGGGAAATATGATTGTGTGGTGTTGTTATATAAATGTAATTCGTGGTGCTGTTAGATTGCTGCTAGATCACCCTGTTAATACAGGTGTGTGCGGGAGAGCAGTGAAAATGTTGTTTTTGAAAGGCTAAACGCCAACAAATATGAATTGAAGCAAAATATTTCATTGGATAAAAACGTAAAACATGAATTTTGGAAATGATAACATCTATCTTTTTTTTAATAACAAGACTGATAATTAGTACAGAGACGACTGAGCGCCGTATTGCCAACTGTGCGTTTGAGAGCGTGACAGAGCGAGGGGAAGAGAAGATGGACGGTGCTCTACTGCTCGCAATTTTTCTGTAAGTTAATAATATCAAATTGAATGTCAACATTATGAATGATGCTTTGATTTATTGGGTACAGCCCTATATACTGTTGAAGTAGGAGGCCTATTGTTTTTGTTTTTTGGGATATTTAGGGAGTTAGGTGGCCCGTGAGTTCTTTTTGATTGGTTAAGTGGTCCTTTGTCTGAAGAAGTTTGAGAAACACTGGTCCAGACTGAAATATCTCAACAACTACCGGATGACTGGCATGAAATTTGGTACAGTCCCCCATGGTCCCCAGAGGATGATCTTTTCATCTAGTGCCAACGACATGTTGACGTTTTTTTTTTTCAATAAAATGTCTCTGAATCTATTGGATGGATTGCTATGAAATCTGGTGCAGATATCTGTTGTGCTCAGAGGAAGACTCTTAACGATGTCATCTAAAGCATCACCAGCAGGTCAAACTTATTCAGTAAAATATCACAGCATCCACCAGAAGGATTCACACAAAATGTTGTACAGACATTTGTGGCTCCCAGATGATGAATCCTAATGATTTTTGATGATCCCCTGACTTTTCTTCTATAGCGACAATTTAGCTCAAAGCACCACTGTGCCTAAGTACAGCTTCACAGAGCCGCCAGCATGGCTGTAGTCTTGTTTATTGCTGCCCCCAATTCACCCCTCACTGTCAGGTCTTCATCTATCGCCACATAAAAATATTATCAAAGACCCATCTTTTTACAACTAATCCGTAAAATCAACAACATAATTGCTTTAATTTAGTCTATTATGCTTAATAATCTATTTATCTGCTTACTTTAATTTTAATTAAAATCATTTAAAAATCAAAATGTCTATTTAATTGACCCACCGCTAAGCCCCGCCCCCTGCTGTTACTCCATCAAGCTGTCAGAGCGACCATGGAGCCCACACGCTGTACTCCCTGCATAAATATCTACCAAAAACAAAAAAGCAATTTCAGAGAGAGAAGCAGACAGAAAGATTTACACTATGTGTTTGGAGAATATATCAGGATGTCAAACTGATTCAGCGGTGAAAACAAGTTAAAAACATAAAGATAGAAGCTGCAGCCTGATGTTACAGATCACATTGTAAAAGTGAACCACCTTCACCTGCCGATCGGGACAGAAGACAATGAAATTAAGGGACAGCACAGTTCCCGTAAAGCCGGGGGTGGGTCTTTATTCACTGTTACAACCATTAAAAAGTAAAAGCTCTGTATACATTCAGTATACCTTCAGTAGTTTGCATAGCAAAGTTCTAGTTAATGATGTGCTAACATACATACATACTCTGCAAATGTTAGCTCCACAGATTTTGACGTAGAAACTAAGGATGTTAATAATTAACCATTTAACAGTTAACCGACATTAAGCATTTTAACCGATTCACGCTATCGGTTAAACAATTATAAGAGATATTAAAGATTAATTAAAAAGCTGTGCAAAACTCAGAGGAGCGGCTCGTCACTTTAAGGAGAAAAGCTGGTCCACCTTAACAGCCCACCTTAAGAGAGTCTGAGCCAGCGTTGCAGATACAGGAAGTTGTCTCCTGTCTTGAATTACGGAGCTGCAACCTCGTAGCATTTATTCACCGACAAATAAACTGTACACACACTGCTACACCTACAGTTTTTTCACAGCTATAACTCCACCAACAACCCCACACTCACCGCCGCCACACACACGGTCTGTCGGAAACTCGCTAAAGTTACACCGCGCTGACAGACGCTAGAGCTTGCTAACGTAGCACAAACACACACACTGTTTGTCGGACACTCGCTATCGTTACGTCGGGCATACACACACAGCTGACAATCTGCTAAACTAAACTAAATGGTGGAGACTTTTACTGGGAAAGTGGATGCATGTCCGCGACCATGGATGTCGACTCAGTTGTCTGTTGTGCTCATACACTGCAGCTGACGTACCGCTGCACGCGAGGAACAAATCTTATCGGTAAACGGTTAATAATCGGTTAACGAGGGTCGGTTATCGTTATTTATTTATTTTTTTTCAAAATTAGCATCGCTAGCAGAAATGACCAGCCTGAAAATGTAGAAAATGTATAATTGTCGGACCCTGGTCAGAGATGGCTGATGCTACGCTATGATTGGCCAGTCTGCGTTCGAGGGGCGGGACTTAGCGAAGGATCAATTCCTCTGTGAGGCACGTTGATCAACATGTTTTGTATAAATGTGCTCTATAAATATCTCAGCTTTACAAAATTATCAGCTACAGTGGATTGATCCTGAGAGCCCAACGCACAGAAGATCTACACTAACTCTGTATATTCATGGCATTAACGAAATTGCCTTTTTTAATATCCTGATCTAAGTGCATGGTACATTTCACATGACATCACACATCACTGTACATATACATACAGCAGCCACTGATTAGTGT
>CAKAOH010040060.1:28108-51924 GCA_916701665.1 Sebastiscus tertius
AAAGCTGTGCAAAACTCAGAGGAGCGGCTCGTCACTTTAAGGAGAAAAGCTGGTCCACCTTAACAGTCCACCTTAAGAGAGTCTGAGTCAGTGTTGCAGATACAGGAAGTTGTCTCCTGTCTTAAATTACGGAGCTGCAACCTCGTAGCATTTATCCACCGACAAATAAACTGTACACACATGGGTACACTTACAGTATGTTCACAGCTATAACTCCATCAACAACCCCACACTCACCGCCGCCACACACACGGTCTGTCGGAAACTCGCTAAAGTTACACCGCGCTGACAGACGCCACAGCCGCTAACGTAGCACAAACACACACACACACACTGTTTGTCGGACACTCGCTATCGTTAGGTCGGGCGGACACACAGCTGACAACCTGCTAAACTAGATTAAATGTGTGGTGGAGACTTTTACTCGGAAAGTGGCTGCAGGTCCGCGATGCTACACGCAGCATCGTGGCTGCTACAGTAATGCTCCCGGACGGGTGAATGATGGATGTAGACTCAGTTGTCTGTTGTGCTCATACACTGCAGCTGGCTCACCGCTACACGCGAGGCACAAATCTTGTCGGTTAACGGTTAATAATCAGTTAACGAGGGTTGGTTATCGTTACATTTTTTTTTCTTTCAAAATTAGCATCCTTAGCAGATATGCAACGTTTTGGAAACGCGTTTCTCCTTCCAACCTCTCCGGGTAACGAGTATCACTATTACACAACGTTTAACCACAACGAGCTTGAAATCCACAAAACCAGCCTGAAAATGTAGACAATGTGAAACAATTGCATGAGAGTCTACGGAGCAGAGCCGTATAATTGTCGGACCCTGGTCAGAGATGGCTGATGCTACGCTATGATTGGCCAGTCTGCGTTCGAGGGGCGGGACTTAGAAAAGGATCAATTCCTCTGTGAGGCACGTTGATCAACATGTTTTGTATAAATGTGCTCTATAAATATCTCAGCTTTACAAAATTATCAGCTACAGTGGATTGATCCTGAGAGCCCAACGCACAGAAGATCTACACTAACTCTGTATATTCATGGCATTAACAAAATTGCCTTTTTTAATATCCTGATCTAAGTGCATGGTACATTTCACATGACATCACACATCACTGTACATATACATACAGCAGCCACTGATTAGTGTGTCCTGACAAGTTGCCATCATACTGTGAGCATGTAAATCCCCTGGAGGGTGGAATTAGTCATATATTAATAACAACTTTTTAATTCCATCAGATGGGGGAGAGAGAGAGAGAGAGAGAAGGGGAGATAGAAAAGCAGTTATCCAACAGCCAAAGCTGGAATACAGATCATGTATTTTTAATGAGCTCATGGTAAGATCAGACATTGAAAAGGGCCAAACATCTCGGGGATATTTAGTTCCTCTAAACGCCACAAATGAAATGAACAAATGTTTTTGGGTTATGAAGTAAACAGCGGCGGCGGCAGCGACATCAGTGCACAGCGGCGCCTCTGGAGGGACAACGGTTTGGCTGGCTCTGACCTTTTAGATGCTTTTTCATATCACCCAACAGAGGTTCTGCTCTTATGAGGCGATTTCCCAAAGCTGTGTTTTACAACAGAAAGTGTTTACGACACCAGACATATATGTTTTTAATCTTGTTCTTCAGACACCACACACACACACTTCATACACTGCAGGCCCTGAGGGAATTAAAGGAGCATTCATTCAGTTTTCAGTATAAATATAACTTGAGACTGGTATTCAGAGAGCCGAACAAAAAAGAGGAAATATATTGTACAAAGCTTTACCCACTGTGTTATAGTTCTGCCGCTGGAAGGTTGTGTGTGCAGAACGATGCCCATGAATAATAAGAAATTCTGAATTGAACTGTACAACAATTTCCTTTCACTCATGTTCTTTTTAAATGTCAACAGTGTGTATATGAGTGTGTGTACTCTGTGTGTGCGTGTGTTTAAGATCAAAGAATAGTGTCCTCAAGATTAAAAGTGAAACTTTCTGTATTTAATATTTTAAATATTGAAAACTAGGCCTTACTGTCTGATGGGAAAACGAAGACAGAGATAATGTGTTTTTTTTTTCCTTCTTTAAACATTTTCTTGGACTGATTAACTGCTGCTCACACTGTCGCTGTGAATAAATTAATGCTGAAGCTACAGTATGAACACCGTACAGTAGCTCTTATTACATTACAACCTCATAGTAACTGTACTCTCAAAGGGGCGGGTCCATTATTTTTGAGTTTTACCAGGTTTTTATATCATTCTGTAGCTTCCCAGTGGTGTTTCTAATGTATTGAAATTCAAACATTCAAATTATGGTCAAAGTATGTTTTAGTGTCAAAATGCTGTTTTCCCTTCAAGCCCTTCTATAAACTTTTTCCCACGTGACCTGACGTAGGTTTCTGCATGATGACGCTGCTACATGTACAGTATATATACATCCTTGTAGTCAGTGTAGTGTACTTAGATGGCGGTCAGCGTGCTCCCAGTTTGGAGAAGAAGACATGAGTACTGGAACGGAAGCTAACAATGCACTGCTGTGTGGACGCCACGTTAGTTCAGAACCGAAAGTCACACAATAATACAAACAAACTCACCGATAGATGCAGCGGTAGACCAGCAACTCATGTGTTCCTCAAGGTAAAATTACTGTTTTTATCAATGGAGTCTGGTCTGGTTTTGAAGGCCACGATATATCGACCTCAGCACCTTGTCAAAAAAAGGTTGTCTAATAGTGAGGTGAAAATATTCTAAATATAGTGTACATTTAAACCTGATATTTTTAGGTGGCTTTTCTGCTGCTCCCGTCCACAGCCGCTTTACCTCGCCGTCAGACAGCCCGTTCCGACAGTAACTGAAGCCGTTATATTGCGGTCTTCAAGACCAGACCAGACTCAATTCATTTCATTTTACCTCGCAGAGCGTGGGAGTATACATACAACCCCACTTCGAAAAAATCCGAACCAACCCTTTCAGTTATTTCCAAACTTAGCACAGCTAACTTTGACTCAGCTAGTGCTAGTGTTCACATCATTCATAACCTTATTGATTAGCTTTGATCGGCATACTTTGGAAACCTACGTCTCTGCTTTTTGCAACGACTGAGTGGGCGTTTCCATTTGAAAACAGAACACAGATGGACCCGCCCTTTAAAGTGACATTCCACCTTAAATCTTTTGAGACATTCAACTCCTGTAAATTTGAAAGATGAATATAAAACTTGTAATTTGCACCTTCATAGAAAACAGAGGTCAACTTGAGGTCATGTTATTTACAAAGAATTCCAATAGTGACATGTTTTTATTGCACAAAAAGTCAAAACATCCAAATAAGAGTCTCTTATCAACTCTGAAGCATAATCCAGCCTCTCCTCTGTCCATCCAGCTTAATGAGCTGATCAGCAGGATTGTTTGTTGGCTTGTGCATTTTAGAGCAATCTCAAACTCTTTCACTGGTCAGAAGAAGTGCTTTGTCATAGCCTTTTTGTTTGGCACATATCTAATTCACAGATGGAGAGTAACGATGAAGTTGCTTTGGCCAGTTAAATACTTTTGTTCCACTGGGAAAACATTGCAATATGTTGCAACTGTCACAAATCCAAGCTGACCACAGATTTCATTCTCCATGAGGGGGGATGTTTTTTTTACAGCCATCTTTCAAACCTGCGGGGGGAGAGTCACAACGGTTGGTCGGCGGACAGTTTCGGCCGTCTGCGGGCATCTGTTGCCGTAGTTTTTGCGGTGTGTCACGCACCGTTGGCACTAGTCCACCCTTGTTGAAGGCATTTTGGCCGACTCAGCATGTTGAATCGGTGGCGGAGCCCGTCGGTGAGAGAAGTCACTCTGATTGGCCGTTCAGTTTAAGCCAATTAGTGCACGAGATGAGAGACGGACGTGAGGAAAGCAAGCCAACGAGTAAAATCAAGAGGAAAACACAGAAGGCTCTTCTCATTTTTTATCTTCATCTCATCTGATCATTCCGATACACCTATATTTTCACAACGACATGAACATCTGGAATGAAGCTAAGTGGTGAGTGAGAGTGGTGTGAAAATGGAAAGTTTTCTCCCATTAAAGGGTCCCTGCTTTTGTTAATGTGCATATGAATGTGTGGGTGCATGCATGGCCATGGATGCATGTGTTTGTACAGTATATATATATATGTATATATATATATACATATATAAATAAGTGTGTTTATGAATACATATACACTTGTGAAACATTATTTTAATTAAAAATATTCCCATTTATATAATCTTAGCAATTAAGTTGTTCCATATATGACCAGACAGAACATCTCCTTTAGCTTTTCTGCTTTCTTTGTCACATTCAGGTGCAGATGTGATCACTTTGTCCTCGATGAAAGTATGTCAAACAGCTGCTAAGCCACTGGGCTGGTTCTCTATCAGCATTTACGAACACAAATGTATAACCTTTTAAACAAAGGCTCACTTGCTCCGCCTCGGGCCACACTTGCCAGTTTGCTTTCTTGTCAAGGCAGAAAGCAAACGTACATGAGAGGGAAATGTGCGTAGATGAAGGGGAAGAACATTGGTGACAAGTCAAAACTGTGACAGACAGACGCTGAGAAGCTGATAGCATTCTATTTACATGCCTGGAATACACATTTACACATCAAACACTCGCTCGGCTTATTTAAAAAACCATGTGCTTTCAGAAGATGTCTTCTGTTGCCAGCAGAAAAGGGAAATAAAAACAGGAATTGTGTCCTGTAAGCATATTTGCACACAGAATGTGCACACAAAACCACAGCGACACAATGGAGGAGCCACATGAACGGGGACAAAATGTTCCCAGGAATATGCATAGAAAGATAGGCACACAAACACAATGAGCTCGGCCTGACAACAACAGACAAACACATATTTAGCTTTGATACCAGATATTCACACCAACATTGAGCCAAAGTCATTCCATCTCATTGCTTCATATCTACAAACTGCTGTTGGAGTGGAGACTGATGCCAATAGACTGGAGCCGTTGTAGGATAAAAACCTAAATCAAACAACATAGCTGTTCGTTCCATGAATATATTGTAAAAAGCTTGTGGTTGCTCACTTGAATGGATGTGAACATGTCTGTTAAGCACATCTGTGTTTGAGCATCTAAAGCCTTTTTTAATTGTGCTTTGAACTGCGTGTGAGTAAATGGAGGATGAGCACCACATTCTTGCTTAACACAGATTTTCTGAAAATGTCGATACATCATATTCTGTGGATGTGCCTTTTAAAATTAACTCGCCAGTGTTCTTCTGTTGTTGCATTGGCCCAGCCTTCCTGATTTTTATTACTGACCAGAAATGTCTAAAATTGTTGTAAATGTTCTAATAAAGCTGAAGTTTAATATGATTTTCATGACATGAAAACATTTAAACAGGTCCTCCAAATTAAATGTTGTTTAACAGCTGCCCACTCATTTCTCTGTGCCTTTTCAAACCATTATAAAATACTGTTGAAAAATAAATCTGTTTTCTGAAATGTCAATGCCATGGTTAAGGTTTGGTTAGGTTTAGGCACAAAAAACGACTTAGTTAGGTTCAGGGATAGATCATGGTTTCAGTCAAAATAAGTACTTAGTTAAAGGTCCCATATCGTGCTCATTTTCAGGTTCATACTTGTATTTTGTGTTTCTACTAGAACATGTTTACATGCTGTAATGTTAAAAAAAACACTTTATTTTCCTCATACTTTCCGCCTGAATATGCCTTTATTCACCCTCTGTCTGAAACGCTCCGTTTTAGTGCATTTCAAGGGAATTGCAACGGAATTGCGTTGCTGGGCAACAGCTTGGGTCCATGTTTACTTCCTGTCAGCTGATGTTATTCACATACACTGCAACAGGAGATAAACTGGGACACATTTAGAATGTTTACGTTTAAAACCGTGAAATGGTCTAAACATTGTATATTTGTGACATCACAAATGGACAGAAATCCTAACGGCTTGTTTCAAACTCACAATTTCTGAATACGGGCTGTGTGTTTCTCCGTATTGAGCGTTTTGATAGTTTAACAGTATTTATTAAGCACTTAAACCTGCTTTATAATATAAAAGACATGGAAATCTCACTTTTTACAATATGGGACCTTTAAGATTAGAAAAACATCATGGTTTGGATTAAAAATTCAACTTAGTTAAACATTTAATGCTGAGTAACTAGCAAGAGTACAACAGATTTAAAAAAATTATCCAACCAAAAAAATGAGCGCAGTGTTTCCAACTCTTTTCCAGTGAAAGTCCCTAGATCTAGAGAGAGAGTCGCCAAGTCGTCAACACGGCAACAGTCTGTCCCTTCAGGAATCCCTGCAAAGCCACTCCACCCAAAATTATCATTATGAACATAAAGAACAAACATGGCTATTGTTAGTACTCACAGCTGGCAAGCTAGCAGCCTGTGGTGGACTCCGGTGACTCACGGTGAAGCTTTTAAAAAGCCCCCTTTAAAAATAGAGAAGGGGGAAAACAAAACATGTCTGTAATCTTCTGACATTTATCTAATCAGTTTGAACACACCTTGGAAATCATCAAGAGTCATAAAATCAATTTTCTGCAACATCTTGTAATATTTAGCACCTATACATTTTGAAAAATGGCTGCCATGGCTCACAGGGGCCAAATTTGCAGCACACTGATATCTATATCTTTTCATAACATATAAACCTACATCTGTGCCAAATGTGTTGCTTTTATCACAAAATGCACAATTGTTATGAATATTTCCGTTTAGCTGCCCCACTATTAAGGCTACAGAACAATCACGGTCATGGTTTAAAGAAACACATGTTGATTAGTGGTAGGAAACAGGAAATGAGCAGCCGTCTCTTGTCAAAGTCTGTTGGTCTGTTGAACATTTACCCGCCCCAACCTCCTCTCTACATGGACTTTGTGGCTCTATAATAATGTCACACGATTTCGTCCTTTGCTCCCAACGGACAAGTGTCATAATTACTACTGCCTCTGGAGGGCTTTGTCACTTTATCGTTTTGGGGCATTTGCTGAAACAATTTATCAAGTGCTGTTTGCATGCATTTGTCAACTGTTAAAGAGCAAGTTAACACCACGTTTTTGTGGTTTAACCTCGCTGCAGTGACGTGGTACACCGTGACATCACTGTTACGTGTGGTTGCTTCTGACCACGCCTGTTGGTGAGAGATAAAACACTCTTTCAACCCGGGAGGGCAACGAAACCTGGTGTTATGTTACCTTTGTTAAATACTCAGTTTGCATGGAGATATATTTGTTCATTAATTAATCCATTATATCATGTTAAGTGTTACTAATGGACCCAACTGTGAATTTTAGCAAATTAATATGAACCACACAGCGGGGTAGATTTTTACACATGAACTGATTTGGTAGATTAATCTTGTTTTACTGCTATTTCTCGAGCCGGAGAACGTATAATGCATCATTACCAATTGCAATTGTAAAAACACACATTTTTTTTTACCTAACAGTACATTTCACCGGCAATAGGTTTGGAAGCTTTGTGTATCTTTCAGCCATGTGTCTCTGCTCTCATCTCTGATATTGATTTCACTCCTGAGGCAAAATTGTTTTGGCGCTGCATTCTTCAGCCGTGGACGAGAGTGAAGAAGTGTGAAAGCTTGTTTTGTAGCATGGTGTTTTTTTTTTATTTTTTTAACCCTAGTTAAATCTTGACAGTGTAATGTGGTTTAAAATTGCTGGTATTTAAAAACTAAGTGGCAAAATATTTATAAAAACACCCTAGCAGACATGGCAGATCAATACATTAAAGTTTGCAAAAGAAACCATGTTTTAAAACCTGAATAACGGATTTAGTCAGAGCGAACAACTACTGTCTCTCGTTGTTTGTGTGCATGAGCTTGGATTTGGTCTGTTATAGGTGGATCAATACGTTTTTCATGGAGCTGAGCTCACAGAAATAACAGCAAACAAAAGTAATCCAATGTAATGTGTGCGTCAATGGAAAGAATCATCTCTCTGACATTTAGTAGATGCCCCTTAATCTCCAGCCTCAACCGTGAGGAGCACAACAAAGATAAAGTTCTACCTCATGCATGGCTGGTCTCAAATCATGGGAGAAAGATCTACATGACTAACTACAGATCTAATGTTATTCATGTATGTTCCAGTTACTGGAAAACATGCCTGGCGGCCATCGATCCTGAGTCAGTGGGTCCGGAGGCAGAAATGTCTTTATTGTATTTCACCTAAACAGCCCTTTCATCTTACTTACAGTATTGACAGCACACAGGGAGAGAGAATGAGACATAGAAAGGAGAGAGAGACAGACAACCACTTATTATAGACTAATTTGTTCCTTATCACTGTATCCACATTCTCCTTAAAGGGACTGTATGTGAGTTTGTACATGTGTAAACGTTTTTTAATCATTTTTTATTGCTAATGTCTGAATAGGTTGTAACCTAAAAATTTGACCTTCTGCAACTTTCTGGGTTTCTTCTATCAGCCTGTAAACTGCTTTTAATGTGAAGAATGCAAACCGGTTTTCCAAATCCAACGGATGTAACGTCATGCTCACTCGCAAGTGCCTTTACTCTCTTCAGCTCCGCTACAGGGCTACCAGTGTGCAACTGACCGCTAACGCCAACAAACGACCAGCCCCCACCACAACTCAGACTCCAACACAAAATCTATGGAAGCAAAAAAAACAACAAAGTTATATCTAGTGAAGCCCGTAGTGCAAAACAGGAATGTGAGCGACATCGGGGAAAACTAGGATCACCATCGGCCGGGCCTTCGATTCATAGAGGGACCTTCGTTTGGTTTCGGGCATCAAAACGGACACAGAGCTGGAAAAATTCCTACTGGACAGGTAAACTAACATTACTGCTAAGCCACGGTGTTGTGTGTAGTGTCACGGACATGCAGCCACTTTCCCAGTAAAAGTCCGCCACCACCACCGAATCATTTAGTTTAGTTTAGCAGATTGTTAGCTGTGTGTCTGCTCCCCGTAGCCACACACCTACGCTCTATCAGCGTGGTGTAACTTTAGCGAGTGTCCGACAGACCGTTTGTGTGTGGCGGCGGTGAGTTTGGGTTTGTCGGTGGCGATAAAGCTGTGAACGTAGCTGTGGCAGACAGTGTGTATACAGTTTATTTGTCGGTGAATAAATGCTACGAGGCTACAACTCCTCCGCTCAAGACCGGAGCCAACTACCTGTATCTGTAACTCCGCCTCAGACTCTCTTAAGGTGGACCAGCTTTTCTCCTTAAACTGACGAGCCGCTCCTCTGAGTTTTGCTCAGCTTTTTAATTAATTATAATATTTATTTTAACCGTTTAACTGATAGCGTTAATCGGTTTAAATTAATAATGTGGATTAATGGTTAATTATTAACATCCCTACTATAGTGATATCGTGGCTTTAGCTGTCAATCACATTCAGTATGTCTCTCCTCACTGTTTTGACAGATGCTCCTTCGGGTCTACGTAGTGCGAGCACAAGAGTGAGCAACAGGATTTAACAACCACAGGTGTCACTGTTAACCAATTCCTGATTCTTTCATAAAGCCCCTCTAAGCACATCTGTATTCATGAGGATGATGTATGACGAACAATGTCAATATAAAGAAGTTGCAATTCATTTGCACAGATATACAGTAAAACACTTTAGCTGTGACAGTGTTATATAAAACACAGAGAGAAGGAGAGGGAGAGAGAGAGAGAGGAAATAGAGGTTTTATTGCATCGCATCCAAATATAACCAGGCGATGTGTTACCAAATATGCAGGACCTATTTATGTCAGTGAGCATCAGTGCATCCCACTTACAGACAGAGAGTACTGCTACGACTCCTCGGCATAGCCGGGCATACAACGCTCGTCACGGGAGACAGCCTTATTGTTTAGGGAGCTGCAGTCACCTCCTAACCCAGATTATATGGCTAGATTACACCCCTAAATGGATCTCCACTTCCAAGGCCAGAAGACGCTAATGTGTAATGACCAAGTCAAATGACCCGTGACTGAGCAGGCAGGAAACAAGCCTCGGGGGCAGACAAGAATCTACGGAGTCGTCCTTATAGTTTGAGGCATTCAATTATTTTCCACTTAGTATAGTGATGACTACGGGAAAGTGGAAGCAAACTCTAGTAAGGCTTCCAACTTTTCTATGTGTAGCAAAGTTTGGCGTTATCACGTTTAAAGATAGTGAGGTGTTTGCAGATGGAGAGGCGCGAAGACACCGGGGAGAGATGGCGAGATTGTGAGATGGAGGATGTGGAGGATGGAGATTGTGCTGCATGCAAACTCCAGAATAGTTCCCTCACAGCAGAAGGAGCACAACGCAGAGACGTCAGGCGGCGCTGCTCGACGCTAACCACTGTTGGCAACGAGGGGGCTTGACTCCTCCCACCCATGCAGGCTCCGGGGCCGCGTGCCTCCCGGGAGGCTGCCGCTGATTGAAATGGAAATTCGGGAAGTAATGCTTCAGAGGGAGGAAGTGTCTCGCTCTCCCTGCCAGTCAGTCTGTCTGTTCATCCTGTGGTGCTTTATTACTGTCACTTTCTCTTCACATTAACCCATAATCATTCATGGCACATAATCACTTTCAGTATGTTCGGCTCCGAAATCCATGTGCGAGCTCCAAACTTTAAAGGGTTGTGGAGATTTTTTTTTTTTTTTATCAAGAGAAGCTATGCCAATGTCTTAAAAAATACTGAAATTGTTGACAGGAATTGTGTCATAACTGCCCACATTAATTTAATGAATTTAATTTGAATACAGTTCAATAAGAATACAGTTTGAAGGATTTCCTGTTGATCCAAATAGCAACTCTAATCATCCTCTAGTCGGCCTCATACACAGCCTATGAATGTTTACAACATACTGTTAAAGTCATTTATTGAAGACTATAAACTTGTAAATAAATTGTACGTTGACTGAAGCTACTAATAAATAATGACTTGTGTCTTCTAAAGCTGCTTAAGGAAAATCTGTTTATATATTTATCTTGATGCTTGTTGCTACCAGCAAATTACACATGTTAAATGTCACAAACAGCACGGCGCTCTTTCCCCCATTCATGCTCACTTCTGTCATTTCTGTGTTGGTGTTAAAAGGCAAGATATCAAAATCTTTAAATCTTTGATTTATGCAGCCCGAACACTTCAGAGAACAAAGCAGCCCTGGGCGAGCAAGAGGTTTTTGACGGTACAGCCGCAATACAATGTTTGAAAAGGTCATTAATGACGGGCACGGACCCCCGCGGTCAAAACGCCGATATCTCTTTATAAGGCAAACAGGCCTGTGTCGGTCCCTGCTGCGCCTCTCTGTCAAACCCCGGTGTGTGTCACTTCACAAACAATACCAAACAAAATCACACCCGTCACCCCCCATCTATCTAGTTATAAAAGATCAGAATCTCTGCAGCACTAAAGAGGAAAGGAAAAGGCTAAAATATATGCAAAGTGAGTGGAGAACGGGGCGTTTGATTCAGTCTGCCGCAACCTTGTTTCCATAGTGAATAAAATTCCCTCTCTGTTTGAAGAGAGGAAGTGGACAAAGAGAGCGGGTGAAGTGAGGAGAAGAGGCGGGAGCCGGTTGGTGCTGTCCACGAAGCAACGTTTGGTCATTTATAGGTCCATAGATCTCTGTGAGGCTGTACTTAGGCACAGTGGTGTTTTGAGTTAAATGCTAATGTCAGGATGCTAACACGCTAACAATGACAATGATAATGTTTGCTAATTAGCACTAAACACAAAAGTACAACTGAGGCTGATGGAAATGTCATTCGTTTCGCAGGTATTTGGTCATAAACCAAAGTATTGGACAAATTATAATTATAATTTTCTGTTTTTTATGCCTTTATTAGATGGTGCCAATCGTAGACTGTATATAAGAAGTGGACGTAATGATTGTGACGTCATCTATTGGGGTGTGAACTGCTGTTTTGAAGCCCTGAGTTCGACATTTTGGCTGTCACCATCTTGGTCTTTTGCAACCAGAAGTGACATGAGAGGATGGATTTAAGTACAACCAAATGTTGAATGAGACATTTTTAGGCGACCAAAAAGGTTATAGCGTAATTAACGTTCATGAACTGAAAACACACTGCGAAAGGGTTAAAGTTGTAAGACGAAAACACGGACAACTCCCAGACCGGACAACTGCTTTATGATCTATTTGACTCTAAATGGGACCATTATTTACAAATGAACATCATGCTGTATTGAAGAAGACTTGAAACTAGTGATTGAGACCATAAACTCATGTTTACAATGTTTACTGAGGTAATAAATCAAGAGAGAAGTAGGCTCATTTTCTCATAGACTTCTATACAACCAGACTTATTTTTGCAACCAGAAGAGTTGCCCCCTGCTGGCTGTTAGAAAGGATGCAAGTTTAAGGCACTTCAGCATTGACTTCACTTCTCAGGCCTCGGAGTTACCCACTGGTGCCAACAGACAGATGGCAGGAAACCAGGGGGGGAGATGAAACAAAACTCCCCAGACAGACTCGATCTGGGAACGCTGCGGTTCATCGTAACTCCTCCGCCTCTGCGGCGCCCAACACATGAAAATTCTGACCTTATCATGCTGCTAGATAAAAAGATAAGGGATCATCAAAGTTATTACAATTCATCCCGAGGGAAACATGAATGTCTGTACTAATTTTTATGACAATCCATCAATTGTTGTAGATATTTCATTCAAAACCACAAACGTGAGTCTCGTGTGGGGACTCATTTGCAGAATAAAAGTCAGGAGATCACCAAAGTCTTTATAGAATATATCCTCTGGGAACCATGAACGTCTGTACCAGATGTTGTCCCGATTTATCCAGTAGATGTTGAGATGATTTAAAAGGATAATGTTTGACCTGCTGGTAGCGCAAGAGGAAAACTCACAGTGAGTCGGATGAATCCTCTGAGGACCATGAATGTCTCTCCAGAATTTCAAGGCAATCTATCCAGCGAATTTTGTCTGGACTAGGGGTGTCGCGATATACCGGTATTGATGATAACTGTGATATTAAAAAAATGATATATTGATTTCATGTTAATAAAACACATATGATAATACAGTGTAAATAATCCAACGCCTCTTAAATCATTTTATATACAGAGGGTGCTGCAGGGATGGCGTATTTGTGTAGGTCAACCAGGAAGTTAGCATCGCCATGTGTTCCCTCCACAAAAAGCCAATGGAATTTTTTACGATACATATTTTGTTCAGCAAGATAATCTTCACAAATAAACACCACTTTTATGATTTTTGAAGCGTAAATGCAATCGCTAGAAGTTAAAAGCTACAGTAAGCTATAAACGAACTACACCACAGTCTCATGACTTCAAGTCACCACCACTAAGCTAAAGGTGGACTAGTGTTCGGCGCAATGACATTTAGTAGTCTCATTCAGTCTCATTTTATCATTTTCTATAGATATCTGTCTGGACCAAAATGGTTGACCGACTGACCAACATTGCCACCCCTTAAAACATCTGTGCTTTTAGGTTAAAACGGGGCTAATTTGGTGATAAAAGTTTAAGGTCTATTAAGCATTTAATGTTATTTCAACAGCAGTTCTGTGACAATTATTCAATGTGTGGTTATGACCTGCAACAGACTGAAATACAGTAATTTAAATGATGCATATATAATGTTATAATTATGGTAATATGTAACATAGCAGTCTAAAAAAAAACGTTCCTACCCATCACACATCTCTTCACGTGCTGGCTGGGTAAAAATGGACAGTAGAAGAAGGTGAAAGAGTATTGAAACTGTAAAAGAGCAGAAGTGAGAGGAGAATAAAAATTTGTCATGTGGCAATGAGTGCATAATAATCAGAAGCCAGTGAAAATTTTTCAACATGAAAAGAGAAGAGGGTGTCGCACTTGGTGGCCTTGAATGCGGCTCCATTGATATTTACAGCTCTGTCGATAAGCACTTTCTCATGCATGTGTTTCAAGTCCAAGACACACTACTCCTGCTGTCTCATTGGATCTCTGTTTGACTGGATGGTCTGGATTTCCTCTCGAGTGAAAAGTGATGTTTCATTATGAAGATGCCAGCTGTTAACGTCAGCTATCGTGTTGTTTCTGTTGCAGTTATGCTGCAGCTTTTTATTGCTGTTGTTATTAATTATGGAGATGATAATGATGATGCTGATTAGTGACGGAGTTGCTAGCTGAGGTGGTGATGGGTGACGATAATAGTGACAATAATGACATTTAATCATACATGATCTAATGACATGAGAAACAATCTGTGACATTTTCAAACAAGGAAAAGTCTTGTTTGCTGCTTTATTGCTGATTAATAAACAATGCAGTAAGTGAACAATGAACACTGATAAAAAATAAAAAAAACACATCACACCATCTGCAGAAAAGCTGTTTGAGTGACAAGCCCTCTCTGTAGAGAGCAGGAAAAAACATCACAGCAAAAGTTTATCTCACCATAATAAAAGAAAAATAATCTGATTTACCAGAGGACCGTCTTAGCTTTTATATTCTGTCAGCACCGAGGTGCAATGCAGATTGTTTTGTGATTTGTGATTTCGTGACCAGGGGTGCTTTACTGTGCTTCGCTTTTTCCCAAATTTGTACCTAAAGGCCTAAACACACCAACCCAACATCAAAGAACTAGCGGCAATGAAAGCTGAACTGTTCTCTCGTCTCACGTTGCCTTTGTCTTGGCTGACAAGTTGCACTTGAACACACCGCAAAGACTACCGCCCAGTTAGTATGTACGTTCTGCGCCTGCATGAGAGGAAATAACTCTCCCTATCAGCAGGCGGCGGTAGTTTGTATTTGTCATTCAAAAATGGAAACCGGAAGACCGATGACGGCAGATATACAAGCCGTTGTTATGATACGTACATGAAACAAAGCAGCGTTTACTGACCATTTTCACACCACTCTCACTCACTTAGCTTCATTCCAGACGGCCATGTCGTTGTGAAAATATCCATTAGTTGGAATGATCACATGAGATGAAGATGAAAAGTGAGAAAAGCCTTCTGTGTGTTTCCTCTTGACTCTCGTGCACTGATTCATTTAAGCTGAACAGCCAATCAGAGGGATTTCTATCACCGACGGGCTCCGCCGCCGATTCAACATGCTGAATCGGCCAAAAACACTCCGACACAGGAAGACTAGAGCCAACAGACGCTCACTGACGGCTCCAAACTATCCGTCAGCCGACCGTCAGCTCGGTGTGTCAGGGCCTTAAGTGAGTGAGTTTATCAGCACACACTAACACACAGTTTCAGTCTTGTTTTGAAGCAGCTGAGATCATCAAACGGAATATGACACCCCCAAAATAAGCACTCACACACCGGAGCAATGTTCACAGGAGCTCATGAAACTGATGACGTGTTCGTGTATAACAATATTAATTAGCAAAAGAGAGAGGTGATGTGAGATTCACCTAAAGCACAGAGGCGAAGGGGCGGGTCGGAGTACCGATATAGCATCCAGAGAAGAATGAGACGAGGCAGCGGTGAGGGGAGAGCTGAGGGATAGGAAAATCAGCATTTCAATTACATGAAAGCAATTGTTTTTTATCTTGAGTGCAAGTTAATGAAACTAATTAGTCTTTGCAGCATGAACCCTCTGGCACGTCAGATAATCGCCAGAGGCTTAGATAGTGCCAGTCAATTTTTAGCTTACTGCGGTGGAGGGGAAAAACAAACAGGGCCTTATCGCTCCAGCAGGCATTACACCTGGGGTTTACATCAACTTCAAGACCTCTTTTCACCTTTCCAGGTTACTTACTGGCCATTTACATGAGGCATCCGCAACATAACACACGCACAACTACAAGCCTCGGGGTCCTTAGAACAGCTCAATTAGCATTTGATTGAGAACTCCACCAGGAAATTTGAATATCTATCTGGAAATAGTACGTAACAGCGCTTAGGAAAGCCGAGGCTCCTATCTGCTTTACAAAAGAGTGTGAATTTGATACATTGCTATGCAGCACAGGTAGACAAAGACCTGCACATTGCTATATCACAATAAGTGTATTAAGAATTTCACTGAAAGCCTGAACTACCCAGGAATGAAGACACCTGCAGCGGGCTTGTTTGTGTGACTCAGAGTGTCTACGAAGACGGTGAATCTGAATCAGACAAAGCTGCGGAGCCGTGAAGGAGACTTGAATTCACAGCACACACAAGGGTAGACATATTATTCATGCTATTCAGGCTTGATCTTGGGAGGCTCTCAAATATTTCACTAGACAATTCATAATAATAATAATAATAATAATAGGGCTGCTCGATTGTGGCAAAAATGATAATCAGAATTATTTGAGAGGAAGATTACTCATTAATTTTGTAAACATCTTGCATTTAGAAAGAACATGTTGAACATTTTAAAGTTGAATGCATCAATCTGGTGCACTTTGAGAGCAAAATTAAGAAGCTAGATCTATGAAGAACTGAAGAAATTGTAAACAATATAATCATAAACACATCGGTTGTATAGATATGAATGGTGACGTCACGGCAAAAAAATAAATCACACACACAAAGCATGGTAAACAAGACAGGGTCCATGTTTCAAGACGGGTCAGGTGAGTTGCCGACATCGCCGCACTGAGGAAGGGGACAGCGAGGAGACTGGGGACACTAATCAGCGAGGTGTTGGGAGAGGGGTTCTGTAAAGCGGCACCTTTATCCCAGGCCGTTCCAAGCCGACCTAAAGGGGTATCCACGAGGGGTATCCTCCCACACCAAGAAGCCGTTCCGCAGAAAGAAAAGGCGCACCACAAGAAAGGAAAAGGGGTGCGCTGGATCTACAGAGAGGCAAAGTCCGATTTGAAAAATGTTTTAGTGTGGGCCAGCCTTTAGCGGATCACAGAAGCAGGCAGGAGCCTGATCATGCAAGGCTTTTAGAACAAGCCGTAAAATCTTAAAATCAATGCTAAAAATCACAGCTAACCAGTGAAGGGCAGCAAGGATTGGCGCGATGTAGTTGCTTCACTTAGAGGGTGTTAAAAGCCCGGCGGCAGCATTTGTATAAGTGTTGCAGAGAATAAAGTGTGTTGCAATAGTCAAGTCTGGAGGAGGTAAAAGCATGGATGATCTGTTTTTTAGGTCTATAGATGAAAAGAAATGACCTGATCCTGGTTAAATGTCTCAGTTGGACAAAGCAGGGACTACTTTAATCACCTGTGCGTCAGAAGACAACTCTGAGTACACCTAGGTTACGGGTTTTTTTTTTGGTAAACTGTCAATTTAAACATCTTATAAGACTGTTTGAAAAGGGTTCAGGTGGAACCCATCAAAGAGGTGTTGTGTGTGTGCACAGAGGGAAGGTCGTAATAATAGAAACGCAAAGACCAAAGTGTTCCAGCTTAGCTTGGACAGGGGCGTAAGAGGTTAGCTACAAGGTCTGTGATGATGGTGTCTGGTCATGTAACAGGCCATGAGACTATCACGGAGTCCGTCTCGTATCAGACAGTATGAGCAGAGGGAGCTGTCCGCGGTGCTGAACTCAAACTGCAGCATAAAACAGCAGTTGGTGGAGAGCTGTCCACGGTGCTGAACTACCGTACACAGATACACAGAGGCCCCTCTCATTGGCAACGAAAAATACAGACAACTGAAACGATAAACCTGACATCTAACATGAACTTTGGTTTATAGCATATTCATAAAACAGCTTCCTTACAGCTACATGGAGGATTCATGAATAATGAATCTCCTTTGTTGTAACCTAAGTTCATCTGGATTGCTATTCAGGCGTTTCAATGTGAATGTTTAAGCGCGTTTAATATGCTTCGAGAAAATATTTTATGCATTCAGTTTAATTTTTAAATTGATGCTTACAGAGAACTTGTTCAAAAACAGGCGTAAAAAAAAAGAGGCACCCGCCGATGCAGAATTTAAGTGAAAAGGTCAGAACTGTGTGGAGTTACAGCAATAGATTGCCGGCACATTGATCTGACAAAGCATCACCTTGTGTTTCTTGTTTTAATACCGAGTATCGATCAGCTGACCTTCATGTATATAAATGGACACTACCCTCAATGTGGCCGGCATGGATTATTTCCACTTATATCTGTTTGTCAAAGCTCTTAGAACCCCCGGCTTGTCAATCAATAGTCAGAACTGCATGGGGATCTTTCGATCCACATCAGAAAGTAATGAAAAACAGTATTAAGTGCATCGGCTTCAGTCATATTGCTGAGTGCATGAGGGAAACGGCTCTGTTTTTAGAATGCCTTTTATATAATAAAACGTTATTTCAAATAGCAGTTTGTGCAGAGATTTGTGCAATAGTATAGTCAAAATCTGTATTAAATTATTGACATTTAACAATGTAAGACAGGAGTTAGGGCTGGTCGATGTGGTCAAAATCTTCTATCTCGATATAGTTCATTTCATATCTCGATAATGATATATATCACGATATAGCATGTTTTCTGGTAATTCAATAAATAAATAGTCTATATGAAATAACCACATGGTAAAGCCTATTTGTGTATACTCCTGTGTGAATTAAATACTTAACAAATTAAAAGTACTGAATAGTTCCTTGTTTAATTAAGGACTTTAGTGCAAAATTAACATTAAAATAAACAGTTTTAAGTGAAATTATGAAGAAAACAATTCAGAAATATTTCCAGCTATACACTGAATATGTTTACATGCATGCACACAAATACAGAGTAATCAGATTAGTTTGATTTAACTACTGTCTAGTTCACACTACACGACTTTAGCCCTGATTTTCTGCTCCCTGACAGTTTTTGCAGCTCCCAGACAAAGATGCCAGATCAGAGGCTAAGCGTTGGCTCGCCGTTTGCACATGGGGCGCATCGCAAACACATTCCAGGAATCTAGCATGCTAAATATCTGGGTCTGTCGGGGACTCTGGCTACGAGCTACAGCCAATGGGAGAGCAAGTTGAGGGGAAACCTGGGGAAGGATGGGTCGCCTGTAACAATAGGAACTTACTGCATGTGTTGCATCTGCAACACGGAGTTGCACCAAGAGGAATAAATACTAAAAACGAGTGTGGAAACAGGCCATTTTGTGAACACGTGCCAACAACAATATCAGAAATGTGTCATGCGCATTGTACCATGTCATTTAAAGTGTATTTCTGCGTGTGTTTTTGTGACAAAAGTAGTTTGGAGACCTCATCTGGGATTCCTCCCGGTGAAAGATCATGTAGTGCATGACCTCCTGTCGCCGGTCAGTCATGTAGAGTGAAAACCACAACGACTTAAAGACTCACGATTACAAGACTGCAAGTCGTGTAGTGTAGACTTGGCTTTAGTTTGATCAGATTTTCTGAGAAATTTGAGTTACAATGTGCTTGTTATTATCAACTAATGAATTAATTGTGTATCACGATATCTCGATATATGATTTCATCACGATACGATAAATTATCATATTGAATCATCGCCCAGCTCTTACAGGAATGATATGACTATGTTTCAAATATTGTTAACAAGAAACCTAAGTTGTCCTACAGTGCAATTGCTTTGATTGGACAAATGTATTATGAGCTTAGCTACAGCCAGTAACAAAACTGAGTAGTTATTGAAGAGAACTACATAAAAACATGTAGGGTGATGTTAGCGAAGATATTTGGCTGTGAATCTAGAGGGAGATAGAAGTTTGATGGTGAAGTACAGAAGCTCCAACTAGGTCAGAACTATTCCTGGTCTCCCACCATATGCTAAAAGGTGCTCCAGCACACTGGCTGGTTGTGGAGAGGAAAAATATCAGTGAAGCTGCAAATTCATCAGCTGGCACGATGGGTAGTGCACACACCTCGGGG
This sequence comes from Sebastiscus tertius, assembly GCA_916701665.1. NCBI lineage: Eukaryota > Metazoa > Chordata > Actinopteri > Perciformes > Sebastidae > Sebastiscus > Sebastiscus tertius. Next base: position 47,885 of record CAKAOH010040060.1, read on the forward strand.
TGCTCACGGTGTCCAGCTGCTGGTCAGCCATCCAGCTCTATAATGCTTGGCCTGCCTAAAACCCAGTCCCATAAAAACACAGAGATAGCCAGCATGCATCTACCACAGGCTAGCTGATTTATCTATTCTTTGAAGCTGCGATTTAACAACACGGTGCTATCTGAGTCAGAGCTTATTCCAAATCAATACATCTGGGGAAAAGTATCAGAAATATGCTAAAATCTCTGAAATCTGAAAACGATTTCAACTTTATCTCTCTGGACTCGACTCATGTTTAAATCTGACATTAACCTAAAACCGCCGCTGCTGCTCCATCTCAAACACACACACGCACACACATAGGAAAAAGGATTGGATGGGATGAGATTGGTTGAGTCTATAAATGATATTCTGGAGCCAAAGGCCACTTCCATGTGAACCACAACCAGGTTGTTGTGTACAGAAGACATGAAGAGGCGGCTCATGCATTTTTATGTTCATGTTGTGTGACTGTGTAGGTACATTTCATGAATACATTGTGTTTTTCTACTATTAGTTATTTCTGAGTGCTGAAAAGCATGCACAGTATACGATGTACTCTACGTTGCCAGGAAAAGTTCAGAAATGAGAACATAACACTCCGTATGTAAATATGATATATGTAAATATGAAGCTAACACCAGCACGTCAAACTAACTTAGCTCAGCACAAAGACTGGAAACAGCCTGGACACAGCTGTCCACAGGTCACACAATCCGCCTAGTTGCCCAGCAACCAGCAGAAATTCCAGTAAGGCAACTCTCCCGGCACAAACATCTGTAAAACGGTGATTTGTCATTTTATATAAGATATAACGTGTTAATTAGTACACGTTAGAGGTGCTAGTGCCTTGTTAACTTTGGACAGAGCCAGGCCTAACTGTTTCCCCTTGTTTCCAGGGAGGCTGTGGCTCAGAGGTACAGCCCACCAATCGGAAGCACGGCAATTCGATCCCCGGCTCCTCCAGTCCTTGAGCAAGATACTGAACCCCAAATTGCTCCTGAAGGCTGAGCCATAGGTGTGTGAATGAGTATTTAGATTAGGTCCTGATGGGCAGGTTGGCACCTTGCATGGCAGCTTCTGACATCAGTGTGTGAATGTGTGGGTGTAGTGTAAAGCGCTTCGAGTGGTCGGAAGACTAAAAAGGCGGTATATAAATGCAAGTCCATTTACCATTCCAGTCTTTGTGCTAAGCTAAGTTAGCCAGCTGCTGTCTGGAGCTTCATGTTTACCGTACAGATATGAGATATCTTCTCATCTAACGCTCGGCAAGAAAGTGAATAAGCATAATTCCCAAAATTACAAACTTTTACTCTCAACACAAGTTAAAAAACAACATAAGCTGTAGTGGTGGGAATCACCAGAGGCCCCATGATACCATACTATCACGATACTTATGTCACAATACAATCCTGTGATTTTAAACATTTTGCAATATATTGAGTATTGGGATGACATATATTCTGATATATTGTGATTTATTATCTTTTTTCAACTGCAAATAATGCATTCATCTGTTTTATTTAATAAGATACATTTTTCACTCTGTTCATCTCAGAGTTTTCATTCACATATCTTGAGGTCAGAGGTCAAGGGACCTCTTTGAAAATGACCACGGCAGTTTTGCCTCATCAAAATTTAGCGTAACTTTTGAGCTTTATTTAGCCTCCTTCACGACAAACTAATATGACATGATACACCAATCGATTCCTTAGGTTTTCTAGTTTCATATGATACCAGTATGTTCACTCTAGCTTTAAGACTGAGCCCGTTACAACCTCTGAAAGACAGAATAACGGCCGAGCCCGCTGGTGGGTCATCGGATTGTTAGGAGGTTAATAGTTTATATAACAAAAGATCAATACTTGACGTCCGTGTATCGATATAATATCGCAATACTATGCTGTGTCGGATTTTGTCCCCAGCCCTAATAAGTTGAGTTTTTAGTGTCCCTCAGACATCATTAGTGACACCATGAACACAACAGTGTCTTATTATCCATGTACAATGCTGCCATTACAACTGCCACCATCACAGAAACTAAACATTCCCATCAACCTGTTGTGTTTTCTCCTCTCTCTTGGTATCTCCCAGATGTGTCCAGGATCTTTAATTAAGTCTGCAGTGTCAGGAGGGGATGTCCATATTACTCCTCTGACATTTCAGCTCCACTGATATGGAAACCAGAAGTGCACAGATTCCATTAAGTGTGCAGGGTGCGTGGCGGGAGAACACGGGGCACCCGCGGGATTCCTAAAGTGGCATTTCCTCGGCCTGTCATATCCGCTCTGCGAGTAATGAAATCAGTTTGGCTCCTTCACTCCTAGCTCAGCACTGTCTTGATATAATGTAGAGTTTTAGTACAAAAAACTCTAATGTGCAGCAGAAACGGTGATGAGGACAAAAAAAGTTAAAATGTTGATTTATACGTTGCTGTTTTTGAATTCAACAGCTTTCACTGCAATGATCAAGGCTATGATTAGATGGAAGATATCGCAATTGCTTAATTAATGAGGTGTTTCCACCGAAGTCTCATATTTTACTGTCTTGTTTATTTCCGCAGAAAAATTATATTCAAAGCACTACTTCTAACCAGACACCCACAAAGTGCAGCACACCTGACTGAGCTCTCCATCATTCCCGTTTCCAGTCCAACTGCCTCATTAGAGAAAAGCTTTCCTCACAGCTTCCATTAAATTATAGCATTGCCCGATTTCAGCCCAATTTAGAAATCATTAGATCCTCACTGCCGGGGTTTTAATATTTACAGTGGAGAATCTTTCACCAGTACTGTCCTAAAACGCCTAAAACACGCCTGGTTAGCGTTCCTAAGTAAGAGAAATCTGATGCACCGTAGTGTAAATCCCACATAGACCTGCTTAAGGTTTCTGAAGGGAGCCTCGTCTTTGTGTGTCAAGTCCCGACCAATAAATGAACCCCAACAACACCATCCTCAGACTAGAGGGCTGTGTCAGCCAAGCTGTCAGAGGAGCAGCTGGATCCTTTCTGAGCCGAATCTCTTGAAGACAATTGAACCCTTTGTGTGCTACCTCACCGGAATGAAGCTTGAAGTGGGATTATCTGGTTATCTGCTTATACCCTTGATATCTGCTGCCATGACTGACTCTGCAGCCAAAAGAGGAAAAAGAAAATCTGAACTGATGATAGCACAGAAAAATAAAGAAGACAGATTTTTGAGTCTTTCTCCTTGAAAAAAAAAACAAAACAGCTGGTGCTACCTGCTCAGGCTGTTCTCATACACAGTTTGTAGTTATATCTAACAAAGGTAATGCACTGTCATTCCTGTAATCCACGTCATCGTGAACCAGGAACTATAAAGAGCGACAAACGCCACATAGTGACAAGATTGGGGTGGATGGGTGGGCCAAAAAACACTAGATTTTCACCCAAGAGGTCGGTGTTCGTACCCAGTGTGAAGCCAGAAGTCAATGTTGATTATTTGTTACATAACTTCTGTGCTTAGTAACGCCACTTCCGGTGTTATTTTAACCCAAATCATGATCTTTTCCTAAACCTAACTAAGTAGTTTTGTCGCCGAAAACAAAGTAGTTCTGTCGCCGAAAACAAAGTAGTTTTGTTGCCTAAACCTAATCAAGTTGATCTTTTCCTGAAACTAAGTAGTTTTGTTGCCTAAACCTAACGAAGTCGATCTTTTCCTAAGACTAAGTAGTTTTGTTGCCTAAACCTAAGTGGTCTTGTTGCCTAAACCTAACCAAGTTGATCTCTTCCTAAACCTAACTAAGCAGTTTTGTTGCCTAAACCTAAGTAGTTTGTTGCCTAAACATAACCAAGTCGATCTTTTCCTAAACCTAACTAAGTAGTTTTGTTGCCTAAACCTAACCTAGTCAATCTTTTCCTAAACCTAACTAAGCAGTTTTGTTGCCTAAACCTAAGTAGTTTGTTGCCTAAACATAACCAAGTCGATCTTTTCCTAAACCTAACTAAGTAGTTTTGTTGCCTAAACCTAACCTATTCAATCTATTCATAAACATAACTAAGCA